>JABASD010004049.1:0-17060 GCA_019776165.1 Pogonognathellus flavescens | reverse complement strand
TCATGAAAATGTCTATGACAACTAAAAAGTGGCACTTTTAGTTGCAGCGTTTTCAATTCTAATTCCGGTTTTTTGGTTGAAAAGATTTGAAATTCAAGCAAGAGAAAGCGAGGATAAGATTTATGGCTGTGATAATTGAAATGCTCGAGTGAAAATGGAGAAAAGTGTGAGGAAAGAGGTTCTCTACCTTTGCCCCAACAACCCTTTCCTTTCAAGTTACACCGACCAGAAATCCCACACTGTGCGGTTTTTGTACAGTGAAACAGTCCGAGTCTTACGTTCAAGGTTTCAACCGCTAACACCAGTACAGTGAAAATATAAGTGAGCATCTTTATCTCATGCAGTACTACTACTAAACTAATACTAATCACTAAAGTAAAATCATTTTCGCGAATTTAGTAGTCTGTTACATTACCAGTCTCAGTTCAAATGCACTTCACTTACTTAGGTATACATACATCTATATAATCCTCTATAGTATAAACCCACTCTATCTATATAGACTGCAACAAAAGTATTACACTAAGCTTTTATTACCACACTATAATTTTAGTATTAATAAAATACCTAAGTAAAGTAACTAGCACTAGAACAGGGTGGCTATTAAGGAAACTATAAAGTGCCCAGTAATCTTATTATGACCAACTCTCCTATACTATAACCATGTACAGTATTTTCGCATGTATTACATATAGTAGATATATACTTACACCCTTATAAGGCTTTGCATGATCTTTATAACTAAATTTGTCTAGTAAATATATCTCTGTACCTATACACTTGCGAAAATGTATATAAAATGTACTTAAGTAAGTGTATGTATATAATATCCGTAGATTTGTGTAATGTATGTTTAGTTTAGGTTTGGAAGATTATAACCTTCTCTTTATAATTCACTAAATATACTTCGGGATGAAATAGGAGAGAGACAGAGCTGCTGGACGTCTATACCAAAGCCATCAGCCAATTCTAGCGAAACAAAAAGCAAGTGAGAGAGAATGGAATGCAGATTCCTGGTCTTCTTGCGGTTTGGCAAATATTTCAATCCATTCTCCAGTCGCACGCATTCGTTGTCAGTTCTCGTTTGCATGCAGATGTCATCGTCACTCAAGTAGCAGAATGGGATTTACAGAATCACTGACTGTGTATATATTCACTGTATTGTAATATACAGTACATTATGAAGGACTCTTGCTAGTATGTGTCTATTCAACATTACAAATGAAATAAATAATCTTATCTCTGCTTCAATGCTCAGATATATAAATTAACTGGGAAATACAGACAAGACCGGAGAGAACGCAGAGAAAACACTTCCGACAAGAATTCTATCTTCTTTTACGATATTTGAATGGGGAGGAATGCACAGACACACAGAAATTCGCTATAAGCTATTCGCTGTATAAAGATATAAAGTTATTTACTGTGTAGAATTAGCAAATAGTAATCAGAAAATCAGAGACTTGGTTGATTGTTGTTGGGAGGATGAGTTGAGTGGATGACTGTCAGTCATGGCTGTCTGTTTGTTTCGAAATTACGTTTGTTTGCTTTCTCTTCATTGTCTTACCACAAGCTTAGAGATCAACCAACATTATAACTATACTAATCTATGCACTCTCTCTCGCAAATCTTAATTATACAATTTAAATCTTCATATTTATACACTCTAGAATTTACGACTACGATATACACGGCTCCAGATTTATCTTAAGTAGCAGATTCCCTTGTTTGCACAGAATTACTTATATAAACGTAATCCACCGGGTTCATTTCTTATTGAAACGCAAATTTCGAATATTAGAAAATAATTTGATTGTTCTTCGCTTTGCATTGCAAGGGAATCTTATTCTTTATTAAATTATTGTTTGGATTAACTTACAATGTTGGTAAGTTGAGTTAATGAATAATTTAAAACATAATTAGTGTCAGTCAAGGTAAATCTGTTAATGAATTTAAAATTTACACTGCTGAATGAAAGTTTAATGTTATTTGATTTTTACTGTTTACCTTAGAGATGTTTTCTGCGTTGTTCCAGGAAATATATTGTGACGAAAATGAGTCGTTGCAGAAGAAGAAGAATATTTCTGGAATAAAAATGATTGTTAAAACTCGTGTTAACAAGAAACAGAGTTGTGGGAATCCTGATGATGTAACTTTGAAATTTCTGCTTCCTTGAGCAAATGTACTGTGTGAGTGGTAAAGATCTGTAAAACTAAGCCTGGAAACTATTGCAGGGACGCACGCAAGAAAAGTTTCTGTTCGTAGCCAACCCCGCAAACCCAAAACGAAGCATAGGTAAGGAATCTAACTAAAAAATGACAAAATTGTCCCCAGAATAGTAAAATGTAGTATTGGCGTGTTGGAATTCAACGTGGTGAGATGTGTAATATACCTACCTAATTCAGTTGTATACTAAAGGAAATACCTAGTTGCTTGTCTTGACTTAAAGTAAAAAGTTTATTTTTGTTTTCCCAGGAGAAAACTGGGAGAAAAAAAGCTTCTTTTCTTTGTCTTGTCGTGGTAGTACTATCAAATAAACTGGAAACAAGGAAACTGCTACACAGGTACCAGGTAGTTGAGTGGATACACGTATGTAAAGAGAAAAAGTACAAAAACCCGGCCCGGAGACACTTTACACAGACTTTTTAGCGGACTACGTGGAGCAAGCACCTTCTTTACAAGAAAGACGAAAAAGACAATGAAAGTCCCACGAACGAACCAACGAACAAGGAAAAGAGAAAGGAGGATAATGAAATGCAGTCTGAAATTTTTCGTGTTTGTACCGAAATGAACGAGCTCTCCTTATGAGATTCTTCCTCAACAAACTTCTGAGGGAAACTGACGAGAAATTCGGAGAGATTGTAGAATAAATCTTGCAGTCTCTCGGACTCTTCCTGCTGGTTTGATTTGCTCACTCCCGTTTTTGGCTTGCAGTTGCTCCCTCTCTCTTCCCCATTACTCTTTCCTCCGCGTCCCATTATTATCCTCGAGTCAATATTTTACACAAACGAGACCATCTCATGGAAAACGAAAGAAGAAAAGCAACCAGAAGAACAACGAGTCAGCGAAACGCAAGCACAAGAGACACACTCCATTCAGTCCGTAGTGTGAGGACCATGAGGAGTGTATTTACATTTATTCTTCCAACACATACAACCGAAATAAACTTACGTTTCTCCGGTTCTTTACTTTCCCTTTTCTTCCGTCCTTGTCGCGGTCCAGTTGTTCAGTCCAGTCAAAGACGATTTCCTCAAACACTATGCGAAATCACTCTCCCATCATCCCAATATCACCACAAACCAACCAAATAACCCGCATCAACCACCGGGCACCATCATCATCATCAAGGCATGACGGGTAAAAGTTAAAATAAATTGTGTCCGATCCTCCGCTACATTTTGCTAAGACGCTCACTTACAATTCCTGATATCTATGTGATCGCTGACGGTGGAAAAGATCTGTAAAAGAATCTTACACACAAAACACAAAGAAATTGCCGATTACTACACATGAGGAACTTGTCACAAAGAATCCTAAAAATTTTGCAGACCCACAGCGCCCAGACTCTATGCATTTATATAATACGTGATATTTTTATAGGTAGGTATATTTTTCATGCTATATTCAATTTTCATGTAGTTTCCAAGAACAAGATGCAGTGAATTCTACAAAAGAATTGAAATATCTTACAACTGAAATATCTTTGCACTTTAGCACTCCAAGTCGGAGAAAGTCTGAAGAGAAATAAGCCAGGATTATGATTTTTATTCGTGACAATTTTTCTTTTTGACTTTTGTTACGCGATACTTTGTTATGATCTCCATTACCGTACTATATAACATGTGAGATGTGTGTATTATGAATAAATTTATATAATATAGCCATCCTTCTAATATTTTATCATACTTTAGTAACTTTTTAGGCTTTAATAATATTACTCTTTTGTACAGCAACAAAAAGTTATTTCACTTTGACACTTTCCAGAATAGGAGACAATAATTTAAGAATCACTCATTGATTATTAATTTTCTTGATGCACTTTACTTTATGCCTAGTGCTATTTTCTAACTTAGAACTTGTTCTGGAATCTTTAAGTGATTCTTTTTCATTTTTATTGAAAGATGAAAGAAAATCTTCGCTTGTTAGTTTAAGTGATTTGGTTTTATCGCTTTTGATAGTATTGTTTTCTTTGCTTAAGATCTCTCAGAAAGAAAATTAATCTGCCGTCACTTTCTCCTGAATACGAATATTTAATATTTCATCCAACTTCTCAATTTTCTGAAGGTTTCTAGTTCTGAAATTTCATAAATTTACCATCAGTGATCTGTTTATTTTATCAAATCTATATTCTGGTGTAAAGGAACACAATAAATTCTAATTCTAATTCTAATGACCTATAAATAGAGAGTGAATTATACTCCAGGGCGTATCCATGTATGGGATCACCAAGCTTGAGCTCCCCCAGATTCCGGAAAAACGTTTTTTCTGGCAAAAATGAAATACTTAAGGCCGTAAAATTCATTTTGCCCCTCCCCATTTCATAATCTTGGATACGCCCTTGATTATATTATCAAAGTCAATTGCTTAAATAAAATTGCCCAAGCTGCCATTGGTCAAACGCTATAACTAAAAAGTACCCCTTATGCATTTCACACTAGAATAAATAAGGAAATCGTAGAAGGATTTTAATAAAGAAATCGTAGAGAAGGATTTTAACAAAGAAATCGAAAAGTATTCTCCGTGCTCCAAGCACTTACATTCTTTGACCAAAGGGGTCTGATGCTACAATTCCACATTGTTTGGAAATATGTGAATAGTGAACTGAATGCACATTGGATCAAACACAAAAATATATTTAAAAGCATCGAAATGCTGGTTCCAGTTCCAGAGGATGGTCATGTAATTTTCTATAACATCAGAGGGACGAAGATTTTGTTGAGCAAGGAAGGGTAACCTCATAAATATTACTTATCCATCCATACAGACCTTTCACTTTTATTTTCTCTCGTGCTGCCTGTGGCTGTGCAATACTCCTCTACTATGACGATGATTATATGGATTGTGGATGTAGCAGAATGTGCCTCTATACAAACTTGTACTTTTGTACACGTTCATCTCCATCCTTTAGAACACACACTCTAGTTCTCGTAGGCTGATGCAGGGCCATTCATTTTTATCTTGTGTCGCAGGGGACCAATGACAATAGAAATGGCCATGAATGAATATTATGATAAGTATGACAGAATTCTGTGCTCACAAGAAGACTCATCTAACACACAAGAACCGTGTCGTTTTATTCTTCCACAATATCTGCCTCGTGTTGTACAACATCTCTATATTTATACACAGAAGATATTTAAGCGTGGTATATTATAAGCTGTATATTTATATGCAGCACTATAGTAAGTGTGAAATATAGATGTGAAGTAGATAATAAACTTTATATACAAGTTAAAGTAATTTTGTGTGTCTAACCATACTTCCGTCATTGTCTACCTTTTACTATTTACCTTAATATTGCACTACTACTGCCGCTGCTATAATATGTTGGGTATGGGCTGTGCGTGTCTTTTATTGTCCAGTGTAGTATTGTGGTACACTATTACTTCTTTAAGAGCAAATTATTATTGCTGGGGTAGTTGTAGACCTCATGATGTCATATAGAGCCCGCATCTGTCTGTCCGTCCGTTTAATTTTTCTTTTGGAAAAGGTTAAGAAATTAATGATTCAAAATGTGTTTAATTGTAGTAGTCTCACATTTACTATTTGGGCTGGTGGGGCCAAGTGCTCGTTTACCTTACGAATATTAAATTTAAGAATAATTTTGACTTTTTGGCTGAGGGAATATTTTGGTTCAAGGACGTACCGAGGGGGAAGTCGTGGGGTCACATGCCCTTCTCCCACAAATAATTTTGTTTGTTTTGCTGTTGTGGTTCCCCAAAAGCGACTTCATTAAGTCGTGCCTCCTCCCAAAGAGAAATCCTGGGTACGCCCTTGTGGTCCATTTAGAAATTCTGCGCACATCTCTACTCAGAGGTCGACGTAGGTTGTAGGTCATACGTAGATATGATACTACACCTGATTACTATGCCACGCTGTCGTACGCAAATACCCAGTCAGCAAAAAGGGAGAATGAATACCCGGCCGTCCAACGGGCAAACCGGGTATTCCTGGGTAAAAAAACACTTACTCTACCCTTTTTGCCCAATACCCGGTTTGATTTTGCCCCGCTATATGGGTTGGAAAAATTGGGGTAATGAGGTGTATATCATTGCTGGCCAGTGAAACTCATTATCGGTGAATGATATAAAATCGAATAATTAATTCGTTTTTACTTTGCTGATCGCTGGTTTGTCAATTATTGACAGTAAATTACAACTTACTTTGAATTTGTGACACCTGGACCGTAGATACTGATGATTCAATTCAACTGTATCTAACATCTAATGTTGTAAGACAATTACGATCAAGGATTGTTAACATATCATTTTCCTAGAAGGTTGGTCGGATAACAAGTTTTGATCATGCTAAAGTGAAGCCTGATGTGTCATCCAAACTATCGGTGTTTGGAGGACATTGGATGACAATTTTTGGCTTCTCTTTTTTGCGATCAAAACAAAACTTGTTATCCGACCAATCTACTAATTACGATCATCCCCGTGATTACTGATCTTACAACTTACTTTGAATATTTTTCCCAAAACGGAAATTACGCTATTCCAATGGCCAATGATTGTCTTGATTGGCCCCATTCAACGATTCCACCCAGGACCGATTGACAATAGACACATCTGCCTTTCTGTTGTTATAATTTATGTATGTAACATAACTGTGAACTGTACATACTTAATGTGAGTACAAAATGAAACTGATAATACCCTTAACTTAAGTGATTTAAGAATTATGATAATACAATGCACATACCTAGTAAATACGTAGTGCCTATTGTGGAGTTAGAAAATCAGTACAGGATAGAGAATACATACGCATACTAATTACTTACAACATTTTTGATTTGACGTTTCTTTATGCAATGCAGAGTACAGTTACTACAGATAATAATGCACACGGCACATAACAAAATGTAGATAACCATTATTGCTCAACTCAGTTACTACGTAATTGCTATTTAATCTTCTTCCTTCAGCTATATTTATTATTCTATATATGGAATCGTCACAAAAACTTGGATAACATTTTTCCCCAAGAAATATTATTGTATTGAATGCATTGCGTATGAATTCCTTTGTGTTGCTGTGATATTAAAAATACAAATCTATTCAGTAAGTTTTAGGGCCTAGACTATTCTAAGGCAGTGTTGGTATTTACTCCATTTACATACGTTACGACGCCAAATTTCCACTTTTGACTTTCCAGAATTTCCTGGAAGCAAATGACTATCTTTTGATTCCAGGTTCTGCGGCTGTAAGTAGTTCGTCTTGCGGTTGGAACAAAGCTGTATAGCAATACGGCAATACTACGTGTTTTTTATGCTGATTTGTAATTTTGTTTTTCTGCCTTGTGTTGTATATTGTATATCACATCCAAGTTTCGTCAGCACCACTCTTGACTCTGAACCATGTTTAGCAAACCTACAGTATTTAAATATCTTAACTAGTCTATAATTTGTATTCTTGTCATTGCCAGGAGCAAGGAGCGTATTATTATAAATACTTAATTCCTGTACATTGTATATATAATTAGTTAGCTAACAACTAAAGAAAACCTACCGTTGTATAAAATTGAGTCATATTTATTCATACATCACATGCAAAAATGTTTCTTAAGTGGATACAAGTTGCAAATAACTGACGACACGGGGGACAAATATATAAACTTGCTGGTAAAAGTAATAATTTATTTATTTGTGTTGCATTTTGCATATTTGCATCTCTAAGGAATTTTGAGGAAATGACAGCAAATAATAATTGTTAAATTGTTTAGTAGCAATCACTGCCATACAAATTACCATAATCAATACCTGAGTTTTTATTATTATTTTTATAATTTTTAGCATTTCATAGGCTGAACACTGCAGCTTGATTTGATACTCCAGACTTTCCAGACTTCCGGACGCTCACAATATTATGTAGGTACAATTCAAGGTTCATCTCTTGTATACACCATGATACTATTTTATTTTTATTTCCTTGTGGACTTGTTTCAACAATTCAAGAAAAAAAGCTTCTGACACAATAAATAAAATTATTCGTTCTTGAACAAATGAAAATTATGCGTATCTAAAAATGGTTGATTCGATATAACCAAAGCCTTGAAATCTTATTTGTTGCAGATAATAATATACAACTAATTGCTGGATCGTTCAAAAAATACTGTAAAGAAATGTCGTCGGATTCGTCTTCGAAATGGAACAAATGTCGATTTGTGACGATGTTTATATTAACCTTTGGATTTTTTCTGGTAGAGATCATCGTGGGTTACAAGTGTAACGCTGTATCTTTAATTGCAGACAGTTTTCACATGCTGAGTGATGTTGCTGCTCTGATAATCGGATTCCTCTCAATTTTAATGTCACCGAAGAAATGGGCTAAAAATACATTCGGATGGGCAAGAGCGGAAGTTTTGGGGGCATTGGTTAACGCTGTGTTTCTCGTAGCACTTTGTTTTTCTATAATTGTTGAAGCTCTACAGAAAATAATTGTCGATCCGGAATTAATTAAAAACCCGACATTAGTTTTGATCGTGGGAGCCGTAGGATTGCTAGTGAATCTTTTTGGATTGTGTCTTTTTCATGACCACAGCCATTCGCATGGACCCTCCCGAGATCATTCAATAGAAATTAAGAATCAAGGTCGTTTGACTCATCTAGCAGCTCCACTGAAAAGCCAGGATTCAATGTCAGTAGTGGTTAGCAATAGTCGAGTTATTGGTGACAATAAAATCACACCGGAAAATACTTTGGGTGTAGTTAATCCATCACCACCTGGTGCAAACGTTTCTCCCGCCAATACCGAAAATATCCCAGGAAAATCGAAGAAGACGAAAAATTTGAATGTCAAAGGTGTATTTCTCCATATTTTGGCTGATGCGGTCGGTTCAGTAATCGTCATTGCTGCAGCCAGTGTGGTTAAGTGGACAACTTGGGAATACAGAGTTTATGTTGATCCAGTGTTGAGTATTTGTATGACCTTACTTATTTTGTGTTCCACATGGCCTCTACTTTTAGAATCTGCGTTGATTCTTCTTCAAACAATTCCAGCCGATATAAATATCAACGATATGAAAGCTCAGTTGATAGCAAAAATTGAAGGAGTGATTGCAATTCACGAATTTCACATTTGGCAATTGTCAGGTGATCGTATAATTGCCACTGCTCATATCCGTTGTCGAAATCAGGAAGACTACATCCGCATTGCTGAACAAGTGAAGGAATTTTTTCATGACAAAGGAATTCATTCGACAACTATTCAGCCAGAATTCGGTGAACAATCCCCAGAAGATTGTTTTCTTCCCTGTCCTGATCCAACAGAAAATGGGTGTGGTCCAAATACTTGCTGTGGTCCGAGTAAATCTAACCCCGTCGTAATTCCAAACGCAACACCTCTAGTATAACGATCAACTACATAAACTTCTAAAAAGTCCCGTTTCAGTCAGCTAAACGCTTCAGAAAGAACAAGACAAGAATCTTCCATTTTGTACATTTTATTCCACAATTTTGAATTTATTTTCGTATTCCGTCGTAGAATGTAGAAAATGAGATTAATGATTTTAATAAGAGTTGAACAATTAAAAATAACATTATAAGTTATAAGTTAATTTAACCATGTGATTTCTGAGACAATTTTTTATACTTTTTAGCTCTGTTGTGTTTGTTTGAAATGTTTAATAATATCAAGAACGATAAGACGTACCAAGAAGGGGGCATTGGGGCACGTGCCCCCATGAACAATTATGTTTCTTAAGCTGTGCCCACCCCAAAGTCAAATAGTGGATACGCTTTGTATAATACACAAGCGCTTTAGTCTTAGTCATTCTTTTACAAGCAGTTTTTTAATTTTGATGGATTATTTAATTAATAAGTTAATAAGTAAAATTTAATTTAACTTACTTTTAAGCTGAAATGTTTTTTCTTCCTCAAGAATTACAATTACTAATTACCGAAACCAAAACTAAGATGTAACAATTAATTCGAATAAAGGTTTGGAATAAAAATGATCATAATGATTAATTTTTAATTAAAAAACAATAAAAAATCAGATTTAAAAAAATTAAGTTACATATTGTTTTATGTATACAATACATAATAAATACTAAACTAAATATATAAGTTGTTAACAATGACGGATCTTTTTATGCCTTGGTATCAAAACTTTTTTATTTCAATAATTATTACACCCAACCCTATGACTATGACCTTCTCATAGAAGCCCAGAGGCAACAATCATTAATGACAAAATCAAATACTTATATAAACTTAGGTCTACTTACATCTTCATTTTATGTTGTTAAAGTATGGCTTGCAGAAAAAATTAGGAATGCAGCTATAAGGAATTTTGCAATGAAACTGTCACTAATATTGCAAACTGCAGAGGACTTCTCGGTCGGTGGCTCTGGCAGGGGCTGGCAGGTACCATTAGTACAGTTGTGAGAGGCACATATTACATTATCCCCGCATGAGTACCCGGCAGGTGCGGAACAATTTTTACGAACAGGAGACCACACAACTCTATCGTCTGGTTCACTATCACAAGCACATAAACTGAACCCCATGAACCCATCTGTTACTTCTGTTCGACAAACGAGGTTTGTTCCCGGTGTACAATGCTTTCCTGAAACAAAAAGCATCAAAACATTCACAGAAGATAGATAGACATTTTAAATACGTTTTAAAAGGGCACAATACAATATTCTTTGTAAACAGTAAGTACATGTTTGTACATTTTACGATTAATTATTAATTGATGACACTTACTAGGACCGCATTTGTTTCCATGCATTACGTTCCAACTGACGGCATGATGTAACGTCTTATGATCTGGGGTAGAAGAATATTTTCTATATCTTCCTGGGTTGAGATTGTTTCCAACATTCAAATGGCTACCTCGAACATTAATACCATCTTCCTTCCCCAGAGTATAATTTTTGGCTTCGGTACTATTTTCATTCTCCTGCAACAATAAGGATAGGTACAATGATAATTATAATATCACGATTGAAGTGTTCGGAAACTACTTTCAAATTGATACTAAAACTCATAAATTTAATACGGTAATAACCTCTTCTTTTGATAAATTTTCCACTTCCGGTTCTCCATCCTGCTCGGCCGTAACCTCTTCATAGTCGTCCTGCAATGACAAACAGACCGACATCAATACCACAATCAAGATGCTAACAATAAAACTTTTTCTCGTCATACTGATGTGCAATTTATATTGCGGTGGCTTCCATACTAAATTGTACGAAGTTACATTGAAAACATTTTTTTTGTCGGAATCTCTTATATATAATTTTTGTCGAAATATAATAATTCATGCCGCACAAAATTAGAGAATGAATAATTGCTTACTGAATGGAGGAATATGCATAACTGACAACTGATTCTACTGTAATAAGGGGAATAGGGGAAGATCGCCGTAGTAACAAAACCTAACAATTTAACCCAATGGTATCTAGTGTTTTTCAACAATAATTTTTTGCAATGGTCCAGACTCCAGAGTCTTAATTTTTAACTGTCTATTAATGAAGGAGAAAGTGTTCACAGCATGAACATAATCACATTATAGAATTCCATGTACATAAAAATACAAACACTGTGATGGCAATACAGAAGAGAACTCTGAGGAACCTTCAACAGTTGAGCAGTTTTTTAGATAATTCTTCATCTGGGCGTGGTGGACCGCCAATTCATTTACGGAATTCAAGCACATACGCTGTTAATCGGCATGGGAATTATTATTCTCATTGTAGAGGAAGAATTGTTCTTGGTCCAGGGAGTTCTTCATACCTGTTGGCATTCCCATCATTTGCTATCATTCTCACAAGCATGATCCTTCAGTAAGTTCAGGTGTAATTATAAATTATTATATTGGTTAGTAAATTGTAAACCATTATTTTAAATTACACCTATAATTATTAATCATGAACTAACATTGGCTTTAAAAATGTTTACCTGAATCTTCACATGTAAAAAATCCGCCGCTTTCTGTTTGCATGAATAGAAATAAACTGATCACCGAGATGTTAGGTAGTTCAACAATAATTGTGGGATACGTTGCTATTTCAATTGGATTTGCCAGTTTCCTCATTTCGAGCACAAGCGATCCGGGAGTTGTACCTAAGGGTAATTTAATCATATCACTGTCAGTCACGTTATATTCATAAAATAAAAAATGCACAATGAAGTTTAAGATAGTTTAAAAATGTCCACCCAAACAGATTATAGCTATTACCAATTAATGGAAGAGACGCATCGTCGACGAATTCTATTTCCTGGCGAAAGATACTACAGACACTGCAACAAATGCAGCTCTCTTCGTCCTCCACGAAGCTATCACTGTAAAATTTGCAATGTATGCATACGTAAGTCATTTTATAAAGGAAATACGTTTTCTACTATAATAAAAATTAATTACATAAGATTAGCATCAAATTAAAATAAAAACTCGCAAATCTGATTTTTACTCTTAGGGCGCCACGATGTTCATTCTCATCTTATTGGAACTTGTGTAGGAGAAAGAAATTTTCGGTCATTTTTATGTCTTCATATCTCCTTGTCATTTCTTTCACTTTATCTCATGTCTGTTCACACAAAATTGTTAATTAACCGTAAGTATAATTCTTGAAAAGAATATTTTACTTTTTGATGAATAGTTCATATTGCTTATTGTTTCATTTCCCCCAGTGGCAATTCTGACAAGACAGGCAGTGATTCCTATCCCGATTCTCAATTTAGTCCTCAGCACAATCTCCTTAATTTATGGGATGCTTTTGTTTACTTATCCAAACCTGGGAGTGTTTCTTCTTATCTATCGGATTTATCTCATTTGCGTCAACAGAACCTGCAGAGAAGATTATCGGGTTAAAACAAAATTACTTCATATTGATTTTTCACTTTCAACATAAATAAAACCTACAACTGTTTTTTTTTCTAAATAGATTTTTAATGATAAGAGCATAGACAATCCTCCATACATAAAATCACTGAGGAAAAATATATTCGAATTTCTACTGCCAAAGTTTACCTGCAGATCTTCCTTACGTATGCAACTTTCTTTATCACTATTTTTTAAATTGTCATTGAAAATTATTATGCATATATAGTTAACACTAATTTTTTGTTCTCAGATTCAAGCAGCAATAGAATTGAAGTTGTGTCTTCTGATATGGTAAGTCAATCCATACGAATGTATTCTGCTTGCCATCAAGGAAGTAGAGGAGTGTTTCGTGCGTCTTTGGTCAATAGCAGCGATTTTATTATTGTAACTTTTTAAATGTACTGAAAAATTAATTTACAATTGTTAGTATCCTTAAGAATTTTACTAACGAAATTATTAATCTGCAGGATCTTCAGGATCCTTTTGCGTATGGACCTTCCTCCTATAACAGCCAGGTGTTAACGCACATTGTATAAAATTATTTTTTTAGTCACTATTGTATTTTAAATATGTTTATAGTGGACAAGGGCGTACCCAGGAATTTGTAATGGGTTGGGCATTAGTGATATGGGGTAAAAATAGGTCATACGGTATACGTAATATTTGCAGTCTTCAGCTACAAATAACCTGTTTGTCCGGAATTTGGGTTAGGCACGTGCCTAAATGGTGGGTACGCCCCTGATAATGGAATGTTAAAACAAAAATTTAGATAAACGAGAAGACTATGAGAGATAAACTTATCATAGAGAATTTGGCAGCCAATGCCAGAAAAAACTGTGGTTCTTCTTTACCCCAGATAATCGATGGAGGTAATAAAATATTTGTAAAAACTGCAATCCCTCACGTTAAATCCTTCTGACGTTTCTAAGTAGTTTCTTTCTTTGAAATTAATATTTAAACGTAAAAAATTCTTTTAAACAATATTAATTTTTTTTACCTACAGGACTGACGTCTGTGCCCGGTTATGAAGTTAGAAACATAAAGTTGGCTCGACCTTCTGAAATTCTCATACGGAAAATCAAAAATTTCCACAAAAACCGTGCCTTGTCCAAAGCTGAAATTTCATATAGAAAACATCACAAGCAGACAACAACGTTAAGTGACGGTTGTATTCCTCGAACAGGAAATACCGAAGTAGAATTGGTGACTATGGCTCGTGCAGCTCAGATAAGGGCTATAATTGAAAGAGTAATAAGTCGGGATAGAAGGGGTCTTATTGACTTGTCACGGAGAATTAATATTGCTGCACTTGTTGGAATCGGTAATAATTTAAATATTTTCTAAGGTATAAAATGTAACAGTTTAAATAACAAAAAATAAATAAAAATTGAAAAAAACTTACTGTTGCAGACAATTTCGATCCGGACGATCTCCAAGTGATTGAATTAAATAATGGAATTCCTCTTGTGACCCGGCGTAACCAAAATCCTTTAAACCAACACGGAAGACGAGTCGGCGGAGCTCAGCATTCCAGTCCACAAATGGTAGCGGCAGGCTTTCTTCCTGCAGCTCAAACTTTTTTGTCCGCAGCTCATCAGCGTGTTGTTCGTCGACCCCTTGCAACTGGAATTCCACAAAATAACATAATTAATGAAAACAACAGTATTCATCGTGTCACTACCCGAGTGGAAACAAACAGACAACGGAGAAGAAGACTCCTCAATTCTTACAATAATAATGGGGGAAGTCGGGGATTTGAAAGTTATTTCGGGTCTGCACTTACTCGTCATGAAAGTGTTGACAGCGATGACAGCAGTAGCGACTCCTTAAGACGACAAGCGTTGAGAAATTTGCATAATAATCAAAATCGTGATTCTGATGTAATAAGAGTAATAACAACTCCTCCGGATGCCCATTCTAATGCTGAATTTCCAATTATAAATGATATTGCAAGTAATCCTCCTACTCATCCGGCAGAAATAGTTTTAGATGGGTTAAGAGATTTGCGACGCAACACGAGAGAACAAATACTAGCTCTAACAAATCGTCAATCAATGACAAATGCTATCGATAATAATAATAATAACGAAAACGATGAGAATTCAGATTTAACTGAAACTCAAAGGAATCATTTTGTTCTAATGGCCGAACGTCTATCAAGCATATCCCGAACTTTACATCACAGAAGAGAATATTTGCAACAATTAGAAAGACAACTTAACTTAATGGACGATGACAGTAATGAACAACATGATCAACTAGAAGAATAAATCTACTACTGAATATTTTGTGCACAAATATTAACATAATATAATATACAGACTAAAATCAATGAAATGTCTAATTACTACAAACTACAATAATATAACTGAAAAACTGTAGCATTGAGTGGGTTGGTTAATTTACAGTATTGGTAAAGTAATTAATAGGCCTATAAAAACTATACATCTATTTTAGAGAAACGATGCTTCTTGACTCACTCTAAACTTTTTATGATTAAAAATGTGATGACGAAAATGATGAAGACTAACTTAAATATAATTCTATTTTGTAAAATTATAATTATTAAATAGGCCTGGAATAGTAAACAAAATACATTCATTTCATAAACGTAAGGCTGGTTAGGGTTAGATATGTTTACAATAAAATTTAATCCACAAATTAAGGAATGCAGTCATTTACAAAAGATACATAATGTTTGTGTACTAGGTAAAGGTACCGATACAGAGTCGCAAAAAAGTTTGATTTAAATAAAAAAATTATTAATTAGTATGTAGCAATTTCAAAGTTCCTAATTTTAGTCACGACGTCCATTGTTAAATATTACTACTGTCTAAATATTTATATTTTGGTATACATAATTAGATGCTATTGGCTTCCTTGGCTGGAAAAGGTTTAAAACTATCAACTCTTAATAATAATACAAAAATGACATTATTTAGGTTATTGGTTTGTAAAATGACATTATTTAGGTTATTGGTTTGTAAAATGACATTATTTAGGTTATCGGTTTGCAAACATTCATGACATTGACAATAAGTGGAAAAAAAATCAAAAATGACATTCTTTAGGTTATCGGTTTGTAAACATTCGTGACATTGACAATAAATGGAAAACAAAAATGACATTCACAAGGTTATCGGTTTGTAAATATTCGTGACATTGACAATAAATGGAAGACAAAAATCAAAAATGACATTCTTTAGGTTATTGGTTTGTAAACATTCGTGACATTGACAATAAATGGAAAACAAAAATGTCATTCTTTAGGTTATCGGTTTGTAAACATATGGAAAAAAATATTTTGCAAAAAAAAAAGATTACGTTGTCTATTTTATTAAAAAGTAGTCAAATCAGTTACTGTAAGTTTGTAAGTAAGCAAAACGTTCGGCAAAAAGAATTCCCCTGAAATCATTTTGTTTGGTAAGAGTACGGGTCTGACACGATTACGTCGCTGTTAGATGAAGAATCGGTAACGGTTGAAGCTGAGTCTCCCGTATTCTTTTGAGATCCTGGATCATACCAGTTGTTCAAGCCAAGAGTATAATGCAAACATTGTGGAGTCCATTGTAACTGTTGTTGCTGATGTTGTTGCTGATTTTGCGAGAAATTCTCTTGTTGTAGTGGCATGAAGTTTTGTTGATAATTGTAGTTTGCTCCATAAAAATAACCGGGTGCTGTTTCAGTTTGTTTTCCCTGGCTATTTGTTTGTTGCACTTGTTGATACATGTTAGGAGGAGCTGCTGAATATCCTGGTTGTTGCCAAAAGTTCAGTTGCTGTCCATAGCCATACGGGTACTGATATCTTGACGAGTCCGAAGTTTGGTCATATTGTTGGTGAAATGGCGGGATACTATTAACACCAGGAAATCCATCCATTACTTCCTTTCCCCACCAGCATTTTAAGGTGTGTCCGTTGACATCCGTGTTGTTCATCGCAACGATAGCTTTTGTTGCTGACTCTTTATTCGTAAACAAGACAAAGGCGTACTCCTTGTCGGCAAA
>JABASD010004048.1:0-17060 GCA_019776165.1 Pogonognathellus flavescens | reverse complement strand
CAAGTTTCATTATTTAAAAAAAAATATTATGAAACTTCGTTGTTTCATTACATCCATTTTGCAATGGTTTATTTTGTATTTCTGATTTTAGGGATTTACAGTTTTGAAAGGACAATTCCAATTTTGTGTAGTGTAAAATCATGTACTAAATTTGTCTCTGGTACAAATATTTTCCCTAACAATTTTCCGATTATAATCTCTTCACATTAACCGAAACGGGTGCGGTTTTTTAAAGAATAGATCTGACAAATTTCTCTACTTGACGTGTTCAGTCAATTTCTCTACGTTGTAAACTTTTGGAGAAAAAAATTATTTACTTTTACTCTCTGTATTGTTTTGTGACCTTTTTCAAAATATGCAATAAAAATATATTTACTTAAACATTCCAATACTTTATGACTACATTTTTTCCAAAAATATGAAGAGTACAAATTGTACTCTTCATATTTTTGTACTCAGTGCATTAAGATAGAACATAATATTAGCTTCCAATTGACAAATGAAAGCAACATGTGGGTCACATTCTAAATTTTCGTACCGGTATATAACCGTTTTTGTGTGTGTTGTATGACTTCATGAGGTTTTAAAGTAAGATCTCATTATTGGACGAGATAAAGCGACTTCTGCTAATTATCTGCTAAATCAAAAACAGAGGTTCAACCACCATTGAATATCAATTCGGTCGATTTAGAGACGAGTCGCGTAAAGGTGTAACAATATTGTGGTCACAATATTATGATAACCTCTACTTGGAGTAAAATCGTCAGTTACCGACTAAATAAATAAATCAATTCCAAATATTTGTACCGGTGTAGAAACGTTTTTGTGTTTATTGTATTACCTTTAGGACAGTGCATAAAATGCATAACCAAAATTTGCCAAATTTTGGACCCCCTGTGTAACGCTTTTAGGCTCCTCCCTACATTTTTTAATAGCCTAGCGTCACACTTTCCCCCCTCAAAACTGCGAACGTATTATGTGCACGGTCCCTTATGGGGTTTTAAAGTAAGATCAAGATTCCATATTATTTACCTGTTACTTAGACGAGATAAAGCGATGTTTACTACCGTAAGTTTCTGTTAAATCAAACGCACAGAAGTTATATAACCATTGAATATCAATTCGGCTTTTAAAGTAAGATCAAAGTGTTTATTTTACATGACATTTAGCTCTAAAATGTCGTATCGACAGATTAATATTTCCAAAATCAATGAGCTGCATTTTTAAGCACAAAACACAATACTCTATAATTCCTACGCGTATTTTGCATCATTATTTACAGCAGTAATGGGTTAAATCACCAAGCTGCGTGGAAGCAGCTTTCCGTTTGTTGTAATACCCAAATGAATTTAAATTGAGATCACTACTTCTATTTATTTTACGTGACATTTAGGTCTAAAATGGCGTATCGACAGACTAATATTTTCAAAATCAATGAGCTGCATTTTTAAGCACTACACCCTATAATTTCTACGCGTATTTTGCATCATTATTTTCAGCAGTAATGGGTTAAATCACCAAGCTGCGTGGAAGCAGGTTTTTGGCCAAATCGGGCGGCTACATGAAGTAAACCATCACCAGTTGACTTCCGATAAATTTTATTTACTGAAAAACTATTGTCACATTTATTCAGTTCCAGTAAATCTTCAACGTTAGTTTTCACATCAGAAATCCTATTACGTTGTACCAGCTTCAATAAAATTTCATATTTTTTCTCCATTGTAGGGTATGAAATCAAAACTGCAGTCAAAAACTATAATAAACATTAATTTTAGGATTCGATAGGTTTCGTGGGACGGCTCAGAGGTAAAAAACGAGTAAATTATTTGTAGATATAATAATACAGTTGAAACAAACATGGACTTCGTGACTGTTTTGGTGTTTAGTTAATTTGTTTCTTGTCCATGTGTTTTGCTTTTGATTCCTTTTGACCAGCACGTGATAAAAATATACATTAGCGTAATCCCGCTTTGACGCTAAGTCGCCTTTTCTTTTGACTGGGAAAGCAGAGACGTAAATAGTAAATGGTATTAGTATTCGGTAGCAACAAACTCGGAAACAGAGCAGGAGTTGATAATTTGTACGTAGTAAACAGTGTGTAGTGTGTAACTAGTATTCTGAAACTAGCCTTGCCTGGGGGTGGTGGGACTTAGTATTTAGAATTATTTATTATGAAACGTCAAATTGTTATATAGCTAAATTCTAAAGAATTCTAAATAGACCGTTATAAAAATATTTTCCAAAATTGAAGAAACTGTTATTAAATGTATTTGTTTAAATATTTCGGCACATGATTTCTGGAATAAAATGATGCATTTTTTGCTTTGCAAGCATTTTCCATCTAAAGAATAAAGATATTTGAGAAAATAATTGCGGTAAGATATTTGACGCATTGTTTATTTGTGTTTTATTAGCTACTATATGTTTGAAGATGCTTGCTTGTGTCTTCATCGTGAAGTAACAAAAACTGAAGTAATTGAAGATGAACTACTCAAAACTACTTTTTAGGCAGGATTTTGTTTGATTATTCTATTTTGGCTTTACTGAGCACTTTGAATTCTTCCATGATGTACTCTGCCAACTTTTCAGTGGCAGCCAGGGTTGGAATTGTAGACTGATTCGAAAGAACAACAATCCGGAGTCTGCCGTTGTAACTCATGCAAGAAAATCCAACTCCTGAAATGAATTGTCAACATTCTTTTTATCATAAGCACAATCACTCCCAGTTTAGCAATAAAAACTATTCGTTGTTGTAAGATCCGTACCTGTGTGGGAATTCACGCAACCAACACAAACAATGACGTCCGATACGGGCAATCCACGAAAATCGAGTTGAGTATTGGAGATGGGAAAGTTTGAGTAAAACGCAGTGGTCTCCGCCAAATGATCGGTGATGAACCTTGACATTTTGGAAAATACTCCGCCCATCAGTTTTTGAGCATGGAAATGCGCAAAGGGAAGTGTGGAACGTCTAAATTGTTGGAAGTAATAGTTGCACGCCTGCAAACGATCCTCAGGCTCACTCACCCCCAAAGGAAATTTTGAATAGTCAAACGAACTGTAAACAAATAATTGATAAAATAATAAAACTGCCGTAAAATAAAATGTATTATCAAAATAAACCTAATTTAACCATGCCCACACAGTGTGTGAAATGTCCAACCAATAAAAAGTAGAATTCCAAAAATGACCTTGAAAGATCTTCGTCTTAATAATCCGAAAAAATATTTCAAGGAAACATTGTCTTGAGTTTTGAGAACAGCGAGAAAGTTTTGTTAATAAAATCTGCTGAGTGTGAAGAAAGAATGAAGTTTTTTTGAATAAAAATTTTATTACAATTAATTTTTCTTACAAATGGTTGACAAGTGTTCCGGGATGTCCTGGAAAAGGAATTCCTGTGATGGCATGGACAATATCTGGAACTTTGATTTTATTTTCCAGCATATATTTCCTCAATCCTCCGGTGATAGCAGCAGAGACTACGGAATTAAAGTTGACAGCATTTGCTTTCATGATGTCTTTGATGACAGTGAGGGGAAGGGAGTCACAAACGACGGTGAATCGATCCCCGCTGGCCTTTTTATCCTCCGAATAAAGATCGTTGACGTCCCGGGTGTACGTGAACTCTTCCACCGCTTCGTACATCATCAGAAAAGGGAAAAGCAGAAGTTTCCCCATTTTTTCCAGCAAATTCGGCTTGCTATTTTTGTAATTTGGTTTGGGAGTGACAATGACGCCGTTTCCGGCAGTTTTTAAGACGAGACTGACGAGAGCGTAGCCGTCTGCCATGCCGTGATGACTTCGGTAAATCATGACGGACGTGTTGTCTTTTTCGTTGTAGGACATCCAAACGTCCCAAACGCTTTGATTCTTTGGCCAAGGACGACACTGAAGGTCACTCATGGCGGCAGACAAATCTTTCTCCGTCTCAATTTTCTTTCGGTAATTTTTGATGTGATTTTCCAATTTGAAATTCCTGTCCCACTTCCAAAAGTTGAATCCGAAGTAGCTGTGGTAATATTGCTGCAGTTCCTTGTACAACAAACTGCCATCCAGGTTTTTCAACTGCATAATTTCGGTTGCAATTTTTTTGACATTTTCAACAGTCATTTCACCCTTCATACAAATGGCGACGGTGATGTTGGCCCGGGGTCTTCCGTGAAGGTCGTCCACGCAGGACATCATCGACCCCCCTGCAGACATCGCTTCCCCCAAATCAACGTTGTACTTTGCAATGTACTTCACTATTTCTCTAAACAGGAATACCGGAAGGAGAACAACTCCCAGCAGAGGCCCCACAATAAAAACAACCACAATTGTCTTCAGAATTATTGTCCAGTCCAACTTCTTCACTGGCACTTCGAATTTCTTCATCTTGGAATATGCAAAAAAATAAATTCCTGACAATTTTTCAAAGTGAATGGCCCGATGGGGTTCTTCTGACTATTGTATGGCAGAGCATGTGCATAAAATAAAATTGAAAATGCGATTCGGGATTCCAAACTGAAACTGTGTTTGGAATTTCGGGTAATGTGATTAGCAGGTACAGATGAATTTAGAAATAAAGATTAAAATCAGGAAAGTTGTGATGCTGTGAGAAATATGCGTTGATACTTAAAAGCGAAATGTATTTATTTAATTGACTTTTATTGTTCTGGGTCAGGCAGGATAAGCAGGAAGGGTCAAAGTTGAAATGAGAAAATTTGTTGAAATGTTTAAATTTAAATGAAATAAGGAAAGAAAAAAGAACTGCATAAACGCGGATGAATTGAGAACAAATAAAATTAGAATTGTGATTCACGATTTCATTTTTCAGCTTCGGAATAAACTCTGTTGACCCACGTAATCAAAATTCATGATTTCATAAACCATGATGGTAAGTAATATGGTAAGGTAATCATTTTAAGGTAATATGGTAAAATATTATGGCAATATAATATAATATTATTCATTCTGATTTTGGATTTGTATGCACACTTAAATGTGAAAGGTGTCAATAAAAAGTGGTTGCTGCGGATGGGAAGGTGGAAATGGATGTGAGCAATTGAGAAATGCGTGGTGGACAAAGTGGACATCAATCATTCTTTTCTGAAAGCATAAAGCGACTTCAGGAAAATAAACACAAAAGCGATTAAATCCTCTCAGCAAATTTATACAATAAACGTAAATGGAATATTCGTTTCGTTTACAGATCCATTCTCGTGAGAGGTGAAAATGAACAAAAAATGATTATTTTAAATTCCAAATGACTTTAGTAGCAGGAGTTGGATATACATGAAAAACCAATACAAAATAATGTCCTTAATAGCATGTCCCTTTCGGTCTGCAAGTTTGTTTGAAGCTAAAATATTGGCGAGTTGAATACAATATTTTCTATAAAATATATTTACATAAAATAATTTATATTATGGAATTCATATTACAATGCTGTATAGCATCTATTTTATGAAACAACATTTTCAGAATGGAATTTAGGATTATATTACACGAGATGGGCGTGTGAACCTTTGATACAACTTTTCAAGTTTCCAAATATAGCTTTACCCGTGGGTACCAATGTGGGGAACATTCTAATTTAGCTCTAAAACATTTTCATTTTGGGAACTTGCAATTATTTACGATTCTTAATTAAATAAACTACATGCATTGATGCAGTTATTACTAATTTTTTCGTACTTATTTTTTAAATGCTGAACTATCCGAGATCTGGAATAAGGTTGGGAATGTAATGATTGAATGTGTGGTATGCATGAGTTCTTATAAATCTACACACAGATTCAAGTAAGAGTTCAAGAAAGGAAGAAACTTATTTCTTGTAGAGATCTTTTTGGAACAATTCAAAATGTTGTTCCCAATGTTTCTTTTTTTATTTCTTGCTTTAATTCTGTGGCTTCTGACTACCATCATCTTTCGAATGAAAAACTTGCCGCCCGGTATTGTCTTAAATAAAAGCTGGAAATTCATTTGTAGTAAAGAAATGTTTAGAAATTAATATATTTCCAAATAATTGTTTCAGGACCGTTTCCATTTCCAGTTGTGGGAAATATTCCACAACTGATGTTGATAGACAAAGAGTTTCCCTTTGTTGCTTTTACGTCTTTGGCAAAGAAATTCGGCGGAGTTATGACCGTCAGATTGGGAATAGTCAATTCAGGTACATTCTTTTCAATTTCTCATCGTCAAAAATATCCTCCATTATTTTTATCTTATAAAACAGTTTACAAAAATTCGTACCCGCAAAGAAAAAAGATTTTCAAACTTTTCTGACAAACTTTATTTATTTTATTCTTTATTCACTAACACTCTAGGATTTTTATATTTTTGTGAAGCTTTTTGAAAAGTGTGTACGAATGGGATTTGTTTATTCTAGTTGTGATAAGTGGTTACAAAGACGTTAAGGAGACTTTGAATAGCGACGATTGGTTGGGAAGAATGAACGAGCCTTGGCAGCATGACAGAACATTCGGAAAAAGTTTAGGTAGTCCATACTCATCAATTAATCTACATTAAAAATTCTACTTAACAAAGTTGTGATAAAATATTTCGTTGGTAATGAACAACTTGAAGGTTTGATTTTCTCGGATGTTGCATTTTGGACTGAAACGCGGAAAATGACGATGCGTGCTCTTCGTCAATATGGTTTTGGAACGAAGTCGAGCATGGAGACGCTGATTGTGGAAGATCTTCAAGATTTTTGTCAGCACTTGCAACAAACAATTCACAAAAACAGCGGCATTGTTGAAATGCGAGGAATTTTTCATCCTGCCGTTTTCAACGCTGTGTGGGCGCTGCTTGCAGGCACGCGCTTTGCGCTGGATGATCCCAGCATGTTGCGCATTCTCAATTTAGTCGACAATTTCTTCAGAACTGGCAGAGTGTCTGGGGGTCTCTTGGGGGCCTTTCCTTTCCTCGCTCAATGGGCTCCAAAACTCGTCGGCGTCGACAAACAACACGTCATCAATGTCGAAATACAAGAATTTCTAAGGGTAATAAATATTCCCGCTTCACCTTTCTTTTTCATGAAGGTCAATAATAATTGGTCTTTAATTAAAGAAGTTTTAAGTGGTGCCAGTCTAAATTTTGTCTTGTATTATTTGCAAATTCATTACATTTTTATTCTTTTTTTGACTAAAGGAAAAATGGATTTTTTAAATTTTTTATTGGCTTAAACTGCACTTTGTCTTGAAATATCTGCGTTATGAATTTTGTTTTGGCAGAGTGTAATTCAAGATTTCAGGGCTAGCGAAAAATTTAAAGAAGAGCCGGACAATTTCATAGATTGGTATTTAAAAAGTGTGGATGACAATAAGGAAGAAAATTACAGAGGCGACTTGTACTCGGGTAATGTTGGAAATATACGGTCGGAATTTAATTTCCATTTATCCCTAAATATTAAATTAGTGTAAATAAATTGACAAGATAGGAAACCTATTTATGAACTTAAAATAATCTGAATTACAAACTTTAGAGGAAAATTTAATTTCGATTATTTACGACATGATGATTGCTGGTTCGGAGACTTCTGCGAGTGCCCTTAATTATTCGATGATGTATATGACCCTTAATCCCGATATACAAAGAAAAGTGCAGGAAGAAATCGACGCGGTGATTGGGAGAGAAAAATGGCCATCCCTTGAAGATCAACCCAAGTCAAAACCTTTTTCTGAACTTTCTTTTTAATGTTCAATTTTTCATAAAAATAATTTTGTTTGTATTTGTTTGTAGACTGCCTTACACACAAGCAGTAATTTATGAAGTGTACCGAAATGTGGTGGTTCTGCCTTTGGCTCCACGAAAACTTCACAAGGACACCGTTTATGGCGAGTACTTCATTCCCAAGGTCAATCATTTCTTCACATTTTATCTCTGTTCAAATTAAACTGTAATTGGAGTTGAATTAACTGAAAATGTTCTAACTTTGCAGGGAACTAACGCGATAATAAATTACTGGAGCGTTTGTCAAGACGAAGAGTTGTGGCCGGAACCGAAAGAATTTCGTCCTGAAAGGTTTTTAGATTCGAATGGGAATTTAAATAACAACGGGGACAAGCTGTTCACATTTTCAACGGGGAAGCGGAACTGTCTAGGAGAATTGACAGGGAAGACGACGGTTTTCATTTTCTTTGTGGGACTGATGCAAAGATTTAATTTTTTGATTAACAAACGCGCACCTTACCCCGACACCAAACCCAACATTGGATTCACCAACTCTCCGAAGGATTACTCTCTACTCATTCAGCGCAGAAACTGATTAACCCTTTCGGAAAATAATAATTGTCAATAATAATTATTGCTAGCGAAATAGTTCATTATTTCAACTTATTAATAATAAATACTTAATAAATCTGGAATGTAATTTTTAATAAAAATTGAAAAGATTTAAAAATTATTAGCATATATGTAGCATATCTCAATATACCCTTTAGGTTATTTTTTAGGCCATACCTTTATGTTATTTGCAGATGTACTATTTCGTGGGAACGCAGGACAGAAGATGAAACTTTGTAGAGTTTAATGCAGAGAGAGAGAAAGATAGAAAGAGAATTAGGAATTCATACGAAAATGCAAAAATGTGAATGTTAAAGACGGAAATATTTTATTAAGTATACAGTACAAATTAAAGATAGATGGTTTTTCTTATTTTTTAGTCACTCTACTTTATAAATTTTATTTTCACTATGCATAAAATTTATGCGCCGTCTGGAATTGGAGCACAATTAAAATGTACGTGAGAAGTGTACTCGCACTCTAGACAAACAAAAATATTCATTATTTTCACAAACAAATCGAGTTCATTACAGAGGTGTCATTAAAGAAACAAAAGTTTATTATTCCGACAGTTTTCTGCCGTTGTTTTTTATTATAGTTTGGTTAGAAATAATAGAGGATTACATTTCCCAGAAATCCATATTTGACGACAAAAAATTCGTCCGCTTTCAAGGCCAATGCACCATTCAGAAATACGAACTTTGAATTTCTGAAATATTCGTTTGTGCACGTGCTCATCTCCATTTGAAATCTGCTCACCAATTTCTGCCCCTTTAAAATGCATCAGAATTGTTTTAGCAAAATAATTATAATTTGTGTGTTCCGGTTTTGAAAGAAAACATTTCTGACTTTGCTGTAAGCTTCTGAAGCGGGAATGAAAATAGACAGGAGTCTAAGAAGATCAAAAACATCCAACATTTTTGAATCCCAATGTCCATCCTCCAAATTGGCAATTAAAAAAGCGGACAGATAAGCCACGAAGTTGACGAAAAGACCAAACATCAAACATCCGTTCACGTCATTCACGTTGTCAATTATTTTCTTTGTCGCCAGATAACCCTCAACCACCTTCCCAAATTCATTCACAATTAATCAACTATGTCCATTTATTTTTTCCAACCTAATGAATTGATACTGACCTGACGGTAACTTTTTGCTTTGAGTAAAGTATTTGCGTAGATGGACAACTTGCTGATTGCGTCGTAGACAATGATGGAAGAAAAGATTCCAAAGAGGTAGCAAAAGGCCCAGACACTTCCCGTCAAAAATAAAATGACGAAGTGAAATGCGGAGAGAGCTGCGAGAAACGGATCAAAACTTTGACATTTTGTGCCAGTCACATTTATTTTGTACGTGTGAGCCACCAATTTGCAGAATGCTTCCGAAGAGTCCGCGAAATCAAAAGAGTCGTAGAAAAATAACATTCGCCACACAAAATATTGCACGTTCAGGAAAAAGAACGCAAAAATTAATTTTCCAAACAAGATGACCTAACAAAGCAAAATTCTTTGACAATGACGATTTTTTTACATTTTCTTATTCAAAACTTAAATTAAACTTGTTGGAAATTTTATTGATTTTGCAAAAATGTGTGTTGAGATAATGAAAAGAAGAAATTAAATAACAGTGCCAATTAAAGTGAACCTTTTCTTCTGAAGTTTTCCTTTCCATTTTGTGGTACTTGACATTCAGAATTGCAATTAAGCGGCTTTGATTTTTTTTCTTCGCAAAAGTGATCATGAAAATGAAGTACATGAGTAAGACGGAGCTGAAGTACCAAATTTGAAATAAAACGATGTTGTTGTTTTCAATTTTACTTTTCCCGATGGATGTCAGCGCTCGGATGAACGTCACCACCAGAATGGCCAACAAAGTGAAAAAACAAATCACCTTTTCCAGAAATAAAAAATGAAATTTGCATTTTTTGTATTCACACGGGGTTGGTTTGATTGACTTGTGTACCTTTTGTAGCCGATGGACTTGGATTTGGTAATTGACTCCATCGAAGTGGACTTTGAATGGAACGAGACACAATTTATAACACCAATTCACGAATGGTACGAATAACTTGACATATTCAAAACTTAATTCGTGCACCACGAACGAAGAATTATTTCTTTTGAAAAACAACTTTGCTTCAGAAACGCCAAGAAGTCCGATTTTATTCATCTCTCACTTTATGTACCTCCAATTCTCCAAAAAGAGCATCTCTCTTCCTTCATGTAGATTCAGTGGAAATGCAGCTAAGCCAAAAAATAATTATTTCTGTGTTGCGGAAGGCTGCTAAACAATTATTCATGCATTTTGAATTGTGAAAATGGTTGTGGTGTTATTAACTACATATAGTTCATCAGTTTAATTCAATTTAAAGTATTTGCTTTGTATTGTATTGTTTTATCAGTGAAAATTGTCTAACCGTAGTTCTCTTCCAACTGATCACGCTAATTTACTACATAATAAGATTCGAGAAATGGTGACTGTCACAGAAGCCTTGAAGGAGAAATGAAGATGGAAGATAACATTTTACTTTTCTGCGTAGTTATAATAAATATGGTAGTGATATAAATAGAAAAATACGTTTTATTGATTTTATCAAATTCGCACCAGAGATATAATATATCAAGCAAGGAGATTCACATTTTTTTACTGCAAATATTAATAGTTTTTATTACAGAAGCATATTGTTTCAATTATACGTAAATGAAGTTTCTGCGAATAAAACTGAAATGCTAAAATGAAATAGAAAATTAGTTACATGCCTAAAAATGTTTAACGAATCTGCAGCTCTCAACAAATATTGATTAAATAAATGTAACTTTAACTGTGATAAGAGTGGTTAGACCCGAACCGAAGCTATATATAATTCTTGAATTGTTAAGCAATGGCATACACCTATTTTAAGCGATGTTGTAATAATAATTACATTTGGTGTTACAACGTCCGGACCGGAATGCGAAGGCGTGGTTGTGGTGACAAAGTGACAAAGGTGCGGGCAGGTGCAAGCACTTTATTTAGCAGATTCGTTGTTTGCATATTGTTTGTGGTTTATTTATATTATCAGTACCCAAGCACCATACTTGTTTAATTTATAGCACCTTTACTCAATTTTATGGCTTGTCGAACCTTTTTTTACAAGTTGCATTATAATATAGTTTCATGCTCTTTTCGTGGTTCAATTTAGTATCTCTTCTCATATAAACCTAAAATAAATAAACAGCGTCACCCTATGCCTGCTGCGTACCTAAATACGTCACAGCTGCAATAATATTGATCCTCAACGAACAATTGATGAAAATTGAGTCAAACAATTCAGAAGTGAAACATCGCGAATCGAGATTAGCTGTTTGTAAAACTGTGAGAAAGAGAGAGTGGAAATCTCCACAATGAAATAATATGTCATGTAATTAAGTTCACAAACTCAATTTCTGTCAAAGCAAATTGCAACGACAAGGAATGAATAATTATTATAATAATATTATGCATAAGCATCTTAATACCAGAATTTGGAATGAACGGACTTACATTGTTATGATTTCTTATTTCTTGGAAATGTGAATTTATTTGCTTTTAGAAATACAAAAGAAATATTTATTTTTGAAACCGGAATTAAGAGGAATTGAGAGTTTTAATCTGCTCCTTCTGTCGCAACAACTGGTTGAGGCTGAGAGTAAAATGGTCCTTGAGCGACGTAAATTTTTAACTTGCCCATGTCCTCCGGTGACAGGATCTTTGCAGCACTTTTCGAATCCACAATAATTGATACAATTTTGAATTTACTGAGAACGCATTCTTTGTTGGGCTCCGAATTTCGTTCCGTTAGAAATTCCAGGACTCCAGGACTGCGAAGGTAATGTTTCTGTGCCCATTCCAGATGAGCAATGGACGACAAGAAGTTCAATGAGGCCATTCGGAGATCAGGGAAGGGCTGCTGCACCAAACTGAACAGAAATGCAATTTGAGGGAAAATGGCAGCGAACCACCGGGGGAGCACTTCCGCATTCACTTCATCCGAACCAAACAAAAGCGCAATTCCGTCCATTACGCGACAACGAAATTCTGCTGGAGAATCTTCAAGGATTACCCGGATTTTCTCAAAACATTTCAAAATTCCTGCACACAAACAAACACAAAAAAACTGAGCAAATAAAACAAAAACGTTTAAATTTCCAACCAAGTATTTTATTTTGAGTGACTGACCAACTCGGGTTCTTAGAAAATTTTTGCCATCGACGGTACTTGCAATGTAACAAAGAGCCTCCACAGCCACCACGGAAACGTGCACTTCTACCCCCGGAGATAACAGACCATCAATCACCAATTGCACCAATTCTTCTTGCGGAACTTGTACAACTCCGATTTTGCCAACAAATTTTAAAATACCTGTTAACAAATAAAATGATTAAATGGGAAACAATTGAATAATAAATACAGCCTAAGTAAATAATTCCGTTTTTATTGAGGTCGTACCTCATTTCTAACAACTACATATAATAACTAATGATCCCCGGACTAAGATAGTGGCACTATGCTATTTCTGGTTCAGAATTAGCAGAGTAAAGTATAAATAGAAAAGAAGTTTTATACCGGGGAAGAGAAGTCCGCTAAGTGCGTTATTTTGCCAGTCTTGACTCAATCGTTTCAATCGGTTGAAGACGTCAGCTGCTTTCAAAGTCTCCAATCCATGTTTCGTTCCGGCAATATTCGCCAAAATCTCCAAAGAGTTCAATTGATCTAAAGACGGAAAATTACACGATGGAGTAAATAAATGGAACATTAAAGTGAAGTTAACTTTTTCTATTTTTTAAAATTATTGTAAGGAAGTTTTTCTTTACTTAAAGGGTCTTTGTCATCAAAAGCGGCTGTAGACAACGGGGTGATAAGTAAGGCGTATTCTTCAATTTTTTTCAAATGATTTTCTGAAATGGCAGAAATAAGAGAAAGCGTTTCGTAAACTCTGAACTTCACCTCAGAAGTGGTCGACTCGTGATTCAGGATTTTCTTCAACGTATCGATTCCAGGAGGACCTGGTATCAATAAAAAATTATTCGTCGTATACAAAGGGACTTTGAAACCGAATTTTCTTTTGATTTTGATTACTCACCCAAAAGAAAGTCTGTTCCCGATTTGGTGGACGCCAACTTGATAAGTAAAATACCGGCATTTTTTGCCACAGAGAGATCTTCTGAACCCTGCTCGTTGATTGTTTGGATTAACAAGTCTTGGTAATTCTCCGTCAGGGTTGATGGATTTTCAGAACTTTCGCAGCATCGAGTAAGCTAAAATGTGCAATTTCAGTAAATAGTTTATAAGTTATCACAGGCATATGAAGGCATTTAATTATTCATTAATTTGAAAATGGTGTTAAGATTTACGTGCGCAATGACGAGAGAATGAACTAAAGGATCTGGATGACGAAATCCGGACAGCATTGCTTCTTGATACTTTTGTAGACACTCCAAAGGGTCTAAAATTAGCATCAAGTTTTTAAGGATGTCGCACGTCGCTTCAACTTGGTCCCTGGAAATGGAAAATCAAATGACAAAGTTAACAACAAATTGACAAAATGTATTTCAAATCTTCTAAAAACTAAAACAGAATAGTCATAAGTATTATTTACTGGTGCTCTGAGGAAAGGCAATCGAATAAAACCTCCAGGTTGACTTTTGCCATTTCAGCTGCCAACTCAACTTTTGAAAAATTTCCCATTGCTGTTTTCAAACTGGCAAGCAATTCAGTTCTTCGAGGGTCATCCTCTGCTTTCCCAATTTCCTCCAATACAGTCTTAACAATTTCCACGGACATTTTCAAACACCGATAATTTTAACTCAAGTATTTAAAGTTTCTGTAAGAAACAGATTTTACTACTTGGCACAGACGAATGAATATAAATTATAAACCACCACAAAAAGTAAAATACGCAATCTGATAATGACACCCACAAGTGTCAACGCTTTAATTGTTAATCATTAACCTTTAGATAATAATTATTTGATTAGATTTGATTAGAGAACGTATCTAGACGCAATAAGCGGCCGTCAAATTACACATTCCAAGAATTGCAAGGTTTTGCAACTTGTGTGAGTTGTTGTAAGAGAAGATGGGATGAATTGTCAGAATTTGCGTCCGCAACTTGAAACAAATTCCGCGCGGCTTGTCTCCGCTTCGCCAGATTTAGACGAGTGGAGAAAGCCGACAACCGTTTCTTTAGTTCCAAATAATTATTAATAATAATAATAATAATTAATAATAATAATAAATTGGAGTATGAATAGTGTGAAAAAGGAAAATGAAGTACATGAGATATGTATGGAAATAGAAGAAAGCTTGAAGTAAAGTTTTATAGAAAGACGAACGGAAATAATCGAATTTATTACGATCGTACAAAAATTCTACAGAATAAGACCCGTGCGATAAAGACAGTGCACTAAAAAGGAAGAACAATGTTGACCTTTTTGGCTTGTATTGTTATGTAATGTTTATGTTTTATTATGTAACGGTATTGTTTTGTTTTTATGTTGCTTTTGAATGATTTTATTTTACAAGTAGGGATGTTGTGGGAGAATTTTGTAACCAAAAGAGCCAGCATCTTCAACCATTAGTGAGTTGAGTCCTAAAAATTCTTTTTGAGCACCTTGTAATTTTGAGTTGTCATCAATTCATTTCCTCCATTTATTTTTCTTTCTTTTATTCTTCCTTTCTTTCATTTCATGCTACTGTAGAATTCAATTTCAAACTGTAAATCCATTCATGCGAATAATAAGGGAACACGGCTCTCGCACACACACTCACACTTTTTTCCTTCTTCTCCTCCTTTTACTTTATTTATTATTTTACACTGCATTGTCGTCCAAAAACTGACGATAAGGCGGAATCGAAAACGGCACGGGGGCGGGTGGCTGCTGTTGTTGTTGCTGCGGCGGCGGTGTTTGCAGTGACTGCTGAATAGTTAGCGGATGCTGCGGCTGTTGGTGGTGCAGTTGTGGCAGTTGCGGATGTTGATTGTTCGGTTGACCGTTGCTGCCGTTGCTGTTTGTGTTTGGCGTCCCCGCTGGACTCGACGACTCTTTTGACTCACAGGGGGCTGCACCCACAACACAATAAAGTCAATTAAATCAAGCCCCATCCTCCCCCCAAAGAGAAAAGATCAAAAGTCAAAAATCCAACAGAAAATCATTACAGCCGATTCCATTTAGCGAAAATCAAAAGAAATTTTTACCTCCATGCGGGTCATCAAAGAAATGAGTCATGCAGAGAGTTTTTTAGGTTTAGCGCAGGCGCAGAGAGACAGCCAACAGCCAATCAATTCCAAATCATCATTACAAATTAGTCTGCTGCGGTTTCAAATTATAATCGGTTTCTAATGTCTAAAATGAACGTGTTGCTTATTTTACAAAACAAGAGCAGAGCAGAGAGAGTCATGAAAATATTTTCGCATTCAAATCAGTTGCTACAATAGAAATATTTTTTTTTCTTATTTATATTCATGTTTTTACAAATAGAAATGTGGACGAACATGCTGCTTGCTGCACGTACTTCTTCGGGCCACGCAAATCTCAAGACGACTAATAATTAGTTAAAATTACCTATATAGTCTATGGGTCAAGTCTTAAACAACGTTATCAATTTTTGTGGAACAAAAAACAAACTGAGCGACAACGTCATTTATGATTAGACAATAAAATTGTGAAAAAAGAGTTGCGGGTCATCTTGAGCTTTACGTGTGCATGAATGAACACTGAAATCAAAATTGAATTCAATTTTAAACTAAATTGAGCAAAAATAGACATTCGACATTCCGTAATAATTATTAAAAACTAACATGGCACGAACAAAATATTTTTTAGAAAATACATTCTAAAAACAAATAAAAAACATTCTCCATTCTAATAATAATGAACAATAAATCATTCGTGGAACATTCTACATACAAAGGATTCCGTTTGACATTCTACACAACCTACAAACTACGACAACGATAACAATGATTAATTTAATTGGTAAATAACAAGAACTGACAACAGAAAAATGGAAAGAAAAACTTTTGTCGAAACGACAAAGAATAAACTGAGCGGAAACGGAAGAAGAAACGGAATTTTTGAGACTAAAAAGATTTGAATGTTATTTGAAAGAAGAAATGTTGAAAACTGAAGAGAAAGGAATGACATAAGAATTGAACGAATGAATGAATGAAAAGGACAGCGATCAGAGATGATTGTAGTCATATTCCTCCTCACATGATTCATTCGGCGGAGGTTTGTCGTCAATCAAAGCAGAACTTTCAGGAGCCATCGGCTGACCCATCGCATTGACGCAATTCAACATACTTTCAAAACAATCACTGAGTTCGTCATTTTGGTCAGTGTCATGTCAATTAATAGTAAAGCATCATAATACATAATAATAATAGTAATAGGTAATAATAATAATAACGATAATAAGAATGATAATAATGATAACGATAATCAATTGAGAAGAAGAACAATAAGGAACGATAAAATACGAATAATACGAATGAGAATAAATACAGTGACAAAAGTACTCTAAGAATAATTGACCAACGTACGATAATATGAAAGTAGAGAAGAACAAAAGTCAACTAAGCTCACAGTGTCATTATTGTCATTCAAAATTCAGATCGATATCCAAATCGAAATAGAAACAACGCAACTTTTACAACAAAACTGATTTACGAATGGAATCGAAAATAAAATAATTTTAAACCTACACGTACACAAAGAGAGACACAAAGACATTGATGAGAATTACTTTTCGCTAAAAATCATCTTTGTTTT
>JABASD010004047.1:0-17067 GCA_019776165.1 Pogonognathellus flavescens | reverse complement strand
CTACGCCGAAAAGGAAAAAGGATGAAATAGGAGTTGATTGTCTGGATTTTTCCAAGAAAATTTTACATACGGCGTGGCATCCTAAAGAAAATATAATAGCGGTAGCCGCTACTAATAATTTGTTCTTGTTCCAAGATAAATGTTGAGGAATTGAATCTTCTCCGTAACGTAAATTCTTTTTGAGTCTTTTTTACAATCCTATTTATAGGACAATTAAATTTTTTGTCAGATTGGGGGTCTTGCGACTCAACGCTAGTTGTAGTCCATAAACGTAATAATTGTTTTATATGATTGAAATTGATTAAGTATTCGCTCTCGAGGTTGCTATGTACTGAAAAATTTTATGGACAAGCTTGAATGCTTGACTTGATAAAAAAACCGAACAAAGATTTATTGACTTTACATTTGATGTAATTATTTAGAGCGAATGTTGAGGGCTGGTCGTGTAACCAGGCTAAAGAATTTAATTATATATATGACCGCATAAGACATTATTGAATAAATTAGAAAGCTCTTTTTTGGTGATATATGTTTTTTAACTAATCATTAAAAATAACATTGTATAAGAATATCAAGTTGGTTATTTTATCTTGCAATCTGATAAATATTCAAGCTTACACAAGTAAAATATTAAAATTATTTCTGTTAAACAAGAAACTTGAGCGTAGAAAACCTATTTCTGATGTTATAGACTTTTCTCCTGTCTTTTAACTCCGAATTGTTATACGCTTGTAGACTACTCAAAGAGTGTAATTCTTGTTGTACAAGATTTAACAGAAAACGATTAATCTGTTTTGAAGCTTTTGTTTAGCGAAGTCGTTTTATTCGTCACTCTTCGTTTATATCGGACCTTTTGTTGTACTATTTAAATATCGCTGGATTTCTACAGCCTAATTTGGAATAATTTGGATATGGACGTAGGTATTAAAACAGTCTCGTAAACAAAATTAATATTTAATCGATAATATCAATTTTGAAATTAATTTATAATTTTTGTCTTATATGATCTATTTGATTACTTTTGAGGTACCACTGATCCTTTATTTTTAGTCGTTTATTTGTGAAAAACACAACGTTTCATGCAAAATCTCATCTTGTACAGTTAAAGTAGTACTGAATAGTATATATCAGTGGAATTAATTCAAGTCCGTAATTTATGATAACTAATTAATGGCACAAGAATAATATTTATATTAATTTATAACGTAATTGAAAACTTAACTAAGGATTTATTGTATATTTCATGAGACTGAGCTTTAGCGTGTAGAAACACAATTCACTTATAGCTCTTTAAAGTTAGGTAGGAAATTAGATTAATGGTGTTGAAAGCAACATCTAAAACTATAACGAATTAGTTTAATTATAAATTATTTTGTAGGAGTGATTGTAAGTATGACTGATCCACCTTTTAAAGGGACTCTTTTGGTACATGACAGTTATTATGTACGATATCCAACTTTTGATTCAATCGTATTCATAGTGATAGTAATTTTAGTTATTGTTTAACCTTGTCAAACTTGAATTGTCAGATTAGGGGAAAGCGCGATATAATAACTAACTTCAACTTACCACATGAATATTTTCAATGAGTGGGTTCCTTCACTTTAGATACCTACAAAAACTGAAAGTGGTTGTGCCATGCACATTTAGGTTAACTTTATTAAATATTAATTTCCAGTCTTTTGTCTATTACATTTATACGTATGATTTTCTTTAAAACAGCATGTTAATTTCAATCTTTTTTGTGTGATTAATTTCAATAAAATATTTTCAACCCACACCAATCCGTGTCTTACAATTCTTGCATTTGTAGTAATTCATTGAACATCGTATTATTTATTTCTCAATATTGAATATGCTCTTTTTTGCATTAGTCCACTCAAAAAATATCTGGTTTCCCTTCATTACCGAATCTTGGATACGTCCTTGTCCACACAACTTATTTCATTTGATAGAACTTTAAATATTCCATAATAGAATTTTTTACCTCTATTTCAACATTATCGATTGAGTTAAAAAGAGTGAACTTATAAGTTCAGATAACATGTATGTCTATCAAAAGTTCTTCTCAAACCTTTTTACTATAATCCTATTTCAACTACTAGAATACAAATTAGATTGAGATGAGGTCACACGCTCGCAGCACATGCATTCATTTTTACAATTAAAAGGCAGATGTTTCTCTTGTCTTCCGTTACAGGTCAAAGGACGTAGAGTCATGTTGAAAGATGATTTGGTATTAAAATGCTGGGTGTGTTATCGGTATGGTTTCTGTAGCCCATAATATTTGTAATTAATAGGGTAAGTAATGATCCTTTGCTTACCTGGTTTTCTTTAATCGCAATGCTCAAATAAGTTTTTATGCTACGCATGCTTTGTGCTTAGCATGCTTTGTGCTTTTTTCTTTGCACTAAAAACCCGCATTCTTGTATTGCCCTGATAATGCCTATTAGAAAACATTTACAACGTCTTATGACTATTTACTAGTCATAAGAAAGTGGTCCATATTTATTCACATAGAAGAAATGAACTTTTAATATGTAGGTATAGGTGTGGGTTTATTGTCGTCTATGATAATCCTTAACTCTCTTTCTTAGCATTAACATGTAAGAGGGGAGCTAATTTTATGTAAAACATTCGAAGTATAGGTTTAATTTACAGTGTACATGCATATGTTATGTACGTAATAATATTATAGATAAAGCTTAAACTGAAGATCTCTACATAGCGGTATTTGACTGTGGAGCAGAAACAGTGGAAAATTTGTTTGTGGAAGATGCCATGATGTGACTTACCATATCAACGACTGCACTACAATCGAGAGTTCACAAACGGGACTTAATACTTAATAATAAGACCTTCAATACTAAAAGTGTCATTCTACCGCTTTATTACAAGCAGCTAAAAGTTCGTATACTTTCATCTGTTAACATCATGATTACAACAGAGAAACGTAAAATGATGTATTCATGGTAGTGTATTAAACCTAGAGAAGTACTTCTATTCTTTACTTCACTAATGCAAGAACAGTATGCTACATACAGATATAACAGTCTCCCTTCTCCCATTTGACAATCAAGCGACTTCGACTTGAGACACAAGTTTTGTAGTGACCTTGGATTTGACTTAGGATATCTTCAACCTATATGGGTAAGGTAATAATAATATTATATAATTCCTATTCCAGTCACAGACCTCTGTTATTTTCATTGCATACTTTATTTATACCCCCTTGACCCTTGCATTCCCAAAGTACATAGAATTACAACCCGATTGAGGAAACCATGAATATCAGTAAGACATTGGAAGTGGAAAAGTAACTATAATATTATTAGTACTACGGGCATTTTTCGTTTGTGACTCCCTAAGTAAAATGCGAAAATATTATAAATATATTAATAGATAGTGTATGCCAAAAATACATGTGCACGTCTTGTTGTTTAATTTTCAGAAGAACCTGGTGAAAGATACAAAATTTACTTCAGTCTGCAAAACTAAAAACAGTGCATAATAATAGCAAAATGCCATTGAAACTTTCAAAGCAACTATGCAGATCCGTATCCAATTACTGCACAGGAACGGCTTTTGGTGAAACGGCTGTGCGAAGTTTTGATGAGATTCCAGGTCCCTTTAGACTTCCTGTCTTAGGAAGCATCTATTTATATAAACTGGGTAAGCAGTTTATTCCTATTTTATTTGATTGGCTTTTTTTGCATAAATTGACAAAAATAATGATTTTTCTTTAGGCATCTACAATGTTTATGAATATCATAAAGTTCTCTGTCATTTGCATGAAAAATATGGCCCTGTTGTTAAAGAGGGAATAGGAAATAGAACGGTTGTTCATGTATTCGACCCAGATGACATTAAGATTGTTTTTTCTGTGGAAGGTAAAATGCCCACAATACCACCTTTGCAGGAAACTACACAACTTTATAGGAAGAAAAAACAATTATCGCTCGGATTGGGAAACACGTGAGACTTTTTTCATTTCTGCAATGCTGCAATCCATAATACGTAAAGGTAATAATAAATATTATTATTATTTGATGATGGCAAGTGCAATGGTTTGTGTAGGAATGGAGAAGAATGGTACAAGTTGAGAAGTGCTGTGCACAAAATGATGTTGAGGCCTAAGGAAGTTCATCACTATTTACCTCTGGTTGATGCTGTCGCTCAGGATTTTGTACAGAAAATTGAAAGAAGTTTGGATGCGAATAACATTGCTCCGGACTTACGAGATTTGGTCGCCAAATGGAGTCTTGAATGTAATAGTTTATTTTTATTATTATTGCATAATCAAAATGACTTTGACGACCTAGCATAGTGCAAATAATGAAACTATGATTAGCTTCAGGAATGGTCTGTTTTGAAAAGAGACTGGGATCATTTGATGTAAACGAAGAACTCGCTGAGAAAATCATTGCAGCCAACAAAGACATATTTAATCTTGGTGGACTTCTGAAGTTTTCCCTTCCTATTTTCAAGTACATTCCAACACCAAAGTGGTTAAAATTTTTAAAGGCAGAAGACTTTTTCTATTCGTAAGTGCTTTCTTTTATTTACCCTTTTAAATATGATCTTTGACACAGTTTGTCTTAGTTAGTGCAATTTGTTTTACCTAACGACTTTAAATTTTATTTGCACTCCAATACTCTGCTAAATTACTAGATACAGGAAAAAGTAGGTATGCTGCTAAAAATGCTAATATAAATGAGCTTTGAGTAACCTATATTTCATTTTTAAATTTTTAGAAATGCGACACGGTTCGTCGAAGAAACGATACGAGAAGTTACTCGACTCTCCGAAAAAAATGAACTGAAAGACGACAAGTATAATTTTATAAGTTACTTGCTTTCCAGGAAAGAACTGAGTCCAAAGGATGTGTTCATAATTACATTGTCACTTTTTGGGGATGGCTTGAGTACAGTAAGTGCTTTTATATGAATACAATGGAAGTTTGTCTAGTCAAAACAAAAATATTTTCGTTTCTTTGTGCAGACTACTCCGACATTGATGTTTAACTTGTACTGTCTGGCAGCTAATTCTGAAGTACAAGATCGGGTAGCAGCAGAAGTAAATGGAAATATTCCATCTGCAAGTCCAATTACTGTGGACACGCTAAATAATCTACAATTGTTGAAAGCAGCAGTGAAAGAAGCTTTTCGGTAAGGCTTTCGATTGTTGTTAATGATTTAAAATTTGAATTCAGCGAAATTTAGCATTGAGATTTGATATTTTTAACCCTTTTTAATACAGAATGTACCCGAACGGTTCAGAGGTTTCCCGTATTTTGCAATCAGATATCGTGTTGGGGAATTATATGATACCTGCTGGGGTATTTTAAAAAATGAATGCATTCTTATATTTTATTTTATGAATTATTTCTTATAACAGCAGCTAATACATTTTTTATATTTTAGACTCATGTAGATATCAATCAACTGGTAAATTTCCGATCAACTAAATATTTTTCTTCGCCAGAAAAATTTATTCCCGAGAGGTAAGTGAATGAGTTATAGAACAGACCTCTATATAGTTTATATTGTTTTAGCATGTGGTTAAGCGTCTCGTGCTTTAAGGCACGTAATTGTCTCACTATGTGCCACCTGTCAAGCATGTGCTGTGCACATTATGTAGGAATACATTCCTTAATTAATAATGGTCTTACAAACAGGTGGTTGCGTGATGACGTAAACCCTATGGCAAAGCATCAGTTCTTGCTAACACCTTTTGGCCATGGCACGAGAATGTGTGCTGGAAGACGATTTGCCGAACAAGACTTGTACACGGTTATTAGTCGGATTCTGCAGAAGTTTCGACTAGAACTTGTTAATCCTGACGACAAAATGGATTTAGTTTATAATACTTTACTTTTCCCTAAAAATCCACTTAGACTTAAATTTATACTTAGGTAAAAATCTCATGCATACTTTTAATCTTAATATATAATTCTGTGAAAATAAAATCAATGCAAATTTAATTAGCTATTCAATTATCTTGAATATCGTAATGCCATAAAATATTATGCACTTATGTTTTACCTATTGAAACTTTGAAAGTGCCAAATATTCCATTAAATACGGATAAACCAAATGTAGATGGTGAACAATGTTTTTACTTTAAAAAATAACGTACCACGGTACCACGAATGAACTTACTAAATAAGTTTCATAAACATAATAATTTTATTGAATCATTGATGTACTGACAAACGATATTTAATTATTGTTACGTCCCCTTTCAGGTTATTTAATGCGCAATTCTTAAAAACAGTCATTGTAATAACATGTAAGATTATAGTTGAGGGATTTGTGATGACAGTCTGAAACCTTTAAGAAGATTACATTTTTACGTTATATTTTCGTCTTTACAGGTAGATTGCAAAAGAAGTTTAGGATTAATTACACTAAATTAAATCAATGTACTACTTTAGTAATGTCGTAATACTTAAGGTGTGTTACAAATTTGCCTATAAACGATTGCACTTTTACTCTACAACGAAACGTTTAATATATGGTCGATCTTACAAATCTCACTTATGGGAATAAGAAAGGCAACTTATCACTGCCTAACTAGTTGGTATAAATAGGTGCCTATCAATTCATGCAGTGTGTCTCGGTAAAATAACATCGAGAGTAGATAACACATCTTCTCTAATACGGACAGAGCATTAAACTAAATAAGTAGAAGACATAATTAATGTAAGTAGATTAATATAATAATATTGTTGTCATGCGCTTAAATGTTTTTAGTTCTTTTTTAACTACCGATAGACTACAATAATAAATCGAAATAAAGTCGCAACTAATTTGCTCAATTCCATATTCCATGGGAAATCACAAGTGAACCCAGTACTTTCTTAGTTAGTTGTTCGATACTGACAAGAAAATATAATAACACTGTGCCAGTAATCTTTACCTATCCACCACGAACCTATTTATTTCTAAATCAATTCATTTGCTGTCCGTATCACCCGTGAATTCAATGCAAACTAGAGCTACCGATTTTTTAACATTAATTATACTGAATTAAATAATTGCTGGTATGGTACCTACCCCCACATTCTGTTTACATGCATAATGATAAAGTCAGAAGATTACATAGGCATAAATGTAAATGAATTTATACGCCTTGGTACTGGTATCTGATTGGTGAGTTATATAAAGTCATTGCTTATTAAAAGCTACCAACAAAAATTTACGCAGGAGGTTGTGTGCCTGTCAGGATTTTCGAGCGCTCTTTTTTCACAAAATCGCATGCATTTCTATCCCAATGACGATTATCTAAAGCTTGTAGAGTGATTACAGTAACATCTTTTGGCATTGTGAGAGGTAAGTTAATTTGTGGAAGATCCTGCAGTTTCGTGTCACTGGTTGTGAAAGGAATGGACTCGAGAGGCAAAAAACATTCCCCAAGAAAATCATTTCTTCCAAATAAATCGTGGTCCTTTACACAAAATATTATTATGCCACCTTCCGACATTTGATCTGGACGTAGTAATCTGGTCAAACATAAAATAACCAAATGCTTAAATAAATAGAAAAAAATATTTCCAACGTTAAATAGTATGTACAATGTACAAGTAGGTACTTACATGGAGAAAGTTTCATCAAACAAGGGAAACAACGTTCGTTTCTTTACTTTAGTCTTAAAATGTGGAGTCATTTGGTATATTTCTTCAGGTGCCACCTTCATCTTAACATAAGGATCGCACTGACCTATAAATAAACATGGGTAAGTAAAAAAATAACGGCCCAATTTAATATTAAAATCAATAATGAGATAAGTAAAAATAGACTTTGGGTACCATTAGAGTCATGAGGTTTCATATTACGAGCATTCAGAATTTCCACTCGCAATGTATGACTGTCTTCGCAGTAATGAGAGCGGACTGTTAGCATGCCGAGATCAGATACTTTGGTTTTATTTTGCACGATACATCTATCTTGATAGTATCTTAGGATCAAATCGGTTGTAGAGGCTCCATGTATTTCAATTAAATCCTTAATTTTGCAAATGTTCGAATTATATACTGCATCAATTTCAGCAGTTCCATCCGGATAGAAGAAGCTTATTAAAAGTTGCAACATATTATGAATTTGCTTGAAAAAGCTTGGTGGTCTTCGTTTCTGTGAATTAATAACATTAAAAATGGACTCAAAATATTTCAAGAGCATTAAATGACAACATGATACTGATGGTATATTAATAAAAAAAACATCTAGTGAATAAAAAGAATTGTGAATTTCTTACATCGATATTCGTTTGGATTAACTCTCGCAAAGCCACAGATGCATTATCCCATAGAATAGCAAAAACTTTGTCAAACGTGCCCGAAGTTAATTTATGTTTCAATTTAATGAGATTTTTATCTAAATATTTCATAAGCTTTTCAACACCATGTTCTTCGCTATCATTTTCTGATCCTTCGAGCAGAAGTCGCAGTATCACCGGTCTCATCTAATTCAAATAAAAACGATTTCAAAAATCTCGTCATAAATTGTAAATGATCAGTTAGGATAATCAACTATTTGGGTAGTCAGCATTTATTTTTTGTATGCAAACCTTGTTGCCAACTTTTTCCAAGACTTCAAAAATTTTATTGTTGATATTCTCAATAGCATTTTCCATCAAAGTTATCAATGTTCTTTCGCATTGCTCCGCAATCTGATCCCCATTTTTTTCAGCTAGTTGGAGTAAGATAGATTTCATCCCTAGTTTCTCACTTATGGGTTTCATTTCCAAACCAACCCATTCGATATTATTGATGGCTAGACACAACTAAAACCAAAATAATGTTTAAATATATCATTGCCCACAAAGACTAACTTTAATTAAAGACTAGAATGAATCAAGTTTAGGAAATATTAATACCTCATCGGATATTTCGTATTTCTCATCTTTCCCTTTCTCCAACTCATCTACCTTGTGACACATTTTTTCTGCATAAAATATAGTGCATCTGCATAAATCCTGAAATCAAAATAATTCATACGGTTAAAATATTATAAATTTATTAACGCTGTACTACACCTCTTCCATAACCGAGTTTTTTATCATGACAAGGCAACAGGACAACTAGTTTCACAATATACAAGCGATTACTGCTATCAGACTTTGCGATTCATTAACAGTCTCAATATACCCATGAAAAATGCATACGAACATCTTTATACTATATGTTAGTGCAATGTCCTGTAGGAACATTATAATGAATGACTTTAACATTAATATTTTATTCCATTTTGATGTATGTACACTTACATCAAGAATTTTAGCAATGAACGTATATGATCCTTCAACTTCGGGCCAAGACAACTGATTCCAGAATATTTGTATCTGAAATAATATTAAAAAAATCCACCAATCAAGCATTAAGAATGAAAACTAAAATGGCTACATAGGGACAAACTATTATTTACCTGATGAAAAATGTGGGCTGTATCAACTGCAGACGAACTAAATTGGACAACATCGTCAACTGGTTTAAGATTGTCTAACTGCACAGCTTTTTTAATTCTGTTCATGGCTTTGTAACAAGCAATATCTAACCACTGAGCCACACTTGCACGAAACCAGTTATGGAATGTTCCACTGATACACAAATCTGCAGAAGTACTCAACTGAGAAGACAAACTAAAAAAATATTTTTCAACATTAATATGACTAGTTAAACTTATAATTAATTATTTTTAAAAGTGAATGGCATAATCAGAAAATAATAATAATAATTACTCGGAAAATTGTTTAACTGCCAAATACAACTCAAACAATGTTGTTCCAATTGACACATCATTGTCTTGATAAAATCCGTCCTCATCACGTAAGTCCAGAGGCTTTAGATGATTACACAAATCTTCAGCAATTGGTTTCACTACTTCACAATACTGCAAATGAAAATTGTTCCATCATTTGTGAAACCAAATCAATTTAAACCTCATTGCTACAAAATCATTCTTTTCGTACCAATTTTCATTTTTTTAATTACCTTTTCATCGTAAACTAGGTATGTAATATCAAAATATTCTATCCCCAGCAGCCTGAAATGTACAAAGTTTAAGATTATAATTATTATTTGCCTATGAAACAAATTGTGGCACAAATATTACACCCTTGACTCATTATCACTGTCAAGGCAGTGTATATGAACAATTACACGAAGGTTGACGACTACGTTAATAAAAATAACATACAAGTTATTTGTAGAAGGTAGTAATTCTAATGAATGTAATACTAATTAGATTGTGTCAGAAAGTTGGTAATTGACTGGGAGTTGAAATGTCAATGTCAATGCAACTATGCAACACGTACTACGATACAAATGAGACTTATTAACTTATTATTATACTGTTGTGAGTGTTGTGGTTTGTGGTATGGAAACGACACGCTTCTCTGAATCTGTTGAAAATATACACCAGAGTGTGATGCATTATTGATGCAAGTCAAATTGATCTACATAAGCAATAGGTATGTATTTTTATAGAATTGACATTTGTATACCTAATTGTACTGTTATTGATACAAATACAAAGGTACATCTACTGTTAATGATTTATAAACGAATACGGAAGTTTGAATCACAGGTAAAAATGTTGTGATAGTACACAATTATAAAGCGAGCGATTCATTCTCAAACATGCCATGTCTGATGTCCTAGGTAGCGGTTTATAATTGTAAACTATCAGTGTTCGTGTGGTCTTGAACTTCATTTCAGTGCAAATATTATAGTGTTGAAAAATATCAGAACGTAAACTTACTCTTTGAAAACACTGTGTAGTGTCTCAAGGCCTTTCCGCAAATCAGCAATCATCAATTGGCCTATTCGGATCATGTTTTCCACAGGTGTGTCAATACTGTTTGGATCATACTGTACAATGCTTTTGAATCTACAAATGCGACAAAGGTTAATTAAGTTACTGTAAGCATTGGCACTACAATAATTGCATTTCCGTTATAATATTAAACACTAAAATTGAATACAGTGTGAATTCTTACAAATCATTTGCTCCTCTCGCAATCGCATTTTCCGTCTTTTCGATAACGAATTCGATCGAAACTTTACTTTCAAATTCTTGTTTCCCATTTTGCTGCCTTGTTGTCAAGTAGTTCTTCAGTAACTCAAATGTTCTGTATATTATATAAAATACTGCTATTGTACGATTCAAATGGATGTTTTGCAATTTTAGAAATTAAATCAATTTCTAATTACCGTAACATGTAATAAGTTTGTGCTGCAACGCTAGAGTTGTTCATGAAACTTTGGTGGATGTTTTTGATAAAGCTAGCGAAATTTTCTACAAGCTTTTCTGTCGCAAACCAAAATTTCCTCACCTATAAAAAAAGAAAGTTCGTAAGGAAGCCAATATATGTATTACCTTGCATAGGAATAAAGAGAAAATAAGAGCGTCTGTTTAAGAAATTACTTCGTCGTCGGTAATGGAATGGTTGTTGACATGGTCGACAATAGTTTGGAAAATCGGTGGAAAGAGTTTTGCATTGAGGGGATGCTCACATTGAACTCTGGTGTAAACCAACCATTTGGCCACATCTACATCCTTTTGTGTGAGACCTCCTTGCAGCTGAAGTTGACGGAGTATATGATCAGAATATTTGGCAAATTGGCCGTCCCATTGATGCGGCTCGATGTTTTCTTCATCCAGCTCATGCACTAATAATAAATGGAGCACATGTCTGTATTCCTGTGCAGCAACTTTTCTTTCTTTCTCAGCCCCCAAAGCCATTCGAAGATGAATATCTCCTTTCTTTTTATGTCCATTTCCATTTTTGCTTTCCAACGGATACCATTTGTCCAAACCCTCCGCTAAGATATTCTGTGTAAAAACCATATCATTTATACATTTGGATGTATAAACAAATCATTAATAAAGCGAACAGTTGGCTTCTACGCAATACAAAGTTGGATGTATTACCACTCGGGAAAGATTTGTAAGAAACCGTTGATCCGGATAGGTATTTAAGTGATAAGTATGATTCATGAAAACGCAAACAAATTAAACAGGAGTTGAGATTCAGAATAAGAATAAGTTAGGTACCTTAAGAGGAATCTTGAGACAGCCAAGAAACTCGTGAGCAGTTTTTCCTGTTGAAGCTGTCAGAGCAATCTCTTTCATGAGAATTCGTAAACCACGAGTGGATTTTACCTCACTAAATCTACGCATTTTGTCCGATAATGTCTCTTCAGGGTCGTAGTCCCTTTATTCAACAATACAGAACATAATTATGCAAATCTAAAATTATCTTTTACATTCGCTTACAATAAAGATAATGAGAAATTTAATAACAGAACAAAATATTGCAACAAGAGAAATCTATTTTTACTCACCAAACTTCAATGTTCAAAATTTCTTCTTGTGAATTAGTTACGGGACTAAAGAAATATTTTAATGTTATCATTAAGGCAATTTGATACAAGCATTGAAAGTATTGCACAGTAATATATTATTAGCATTGGTATGACTATAATTACAAAGAAACATAATAGGGAAAGAATGAAAGAGCTTACAAAGAAAAGTATTCTCTCCATATTGGGTTCAGCGTTTCTGGTTTCATGGAAGTATTATGCTTCTGTCTTGGCGATACAAATAATGTACAGAATGGATCGCTGAGCCCTAAATAGAAAAAATGTAACGTTGTACGTAATTATTATTCTTTGAAGAAATATTCTTCTATTCAGACTCACATTTTTCATAGCAAAACTTACCATTTACATCTTTTCCCTTTAGTCCTTTGGCTTCAACTACCTCCAAATTGAGAACCATTGGGGGCGCCTATAAATAAATGTTCATTATTGCCTACTAAGGTAGAAAATAGTTTAACATTGATAGCGAAAACGTTTTTTGATTTATTAATAAAAACTGACAAGACAAATTGCGGTGAAACATGTCGCAATATTTCTATCATTATAAGAGATTAGGTTCTCACTTTATATTATACATAAATTCTTAGATTCTTAGATAGTGCCACGAGAGAGAAATGAACCTGCTACATTCTCACTTTAGCAAACAGTCACATGAGTTATCAGAAATTACCATCGCCATCAAACCATCAATTTAACTCATAAAATGTGTTTACATTTGTATTCACGCATAGAAAATACCGTAATGATTTTTTCCCGAGTGTCTCATACGTCTCGTGTGTAGTCAATACTATTATGTAAGTAAGTGACTTATGCACCAAAATAACTCTATGACTCACTAAAATTTGACTTGAACTGTTGAAGTGTTATATTTAAAATGATCTACTCCACCACAATATTTGCATATAAATATATTGTGCAAATCGATACTAAGAACATAGCAATCATCCTTTATCGCAATCGTATGAGGTATCGGCTAACAAATTATTAGTAGCAGTATATACAGGATGTTATTCTGAGTTAGACGAATTTACATTTAAGATTTACATTTGTATTATTAGAGAGAATAATATGAAGCATCCATAGTGCATCACAATATAGCTACACACACACAGTACTTCAACAGCAAGTTATGAACCATGTTTCGCCAAAATTTATTCTTTCCTCCATTAATAGTAGAAAAAAGTCTCCAAGGTTGTTCAAAAATAGAACTATGTTGTATAATATAATACCATGTAGAATTCTAAGTTGTAAGTCAGTATTGCATACCTACATACATTATTATATTATAAGTTATATCTCATTCAGTCATCAGAAGTAAGAGCTAGGATACTTTATTTAGGTAAAACACAATAATATCACCCTGTACGAACCCACAAGGGACCTAATTTGAGATATTTCATATTAAACTTAAAAAATCTATACTGTTCACAAGTGCAGGATGCTATTATCATTATAAGTTAATTTGCTTTACTTATTTTTATACTATGGTATTCATACTAATTGTACGAAACTCATACCATGAAATTCTATTTTTTATCTCTAGAAGAGAGGAGCTCCTAAGGCAATTTATTTTGTTAGGTCTATTTTGTCCTAAAAAAAGATCTCATTATTTTTACATAACTTGGCATTGTATTACCAATATGAAGCAATTTTTAAAACATTTCTCTAAGCATCATGAAAACGACTTGCTATGAATGATTCGGGTAAAAAAGTCGTGCATTTTCTGGCAGTAGATAATCCATGTGCATTGTGTAGTAATTTTTTTTTTCCTGGCACAATTTTTCTTTTAGCATATATGCTTATTATGCTTTCCATATGCATCTTGCATGCTAAGTGTCGTACGTGATTATTACTTTATCTCATTGTAAGTTTGATAGAGTAGCGACCTACTATATTGTTACTATTCCTGCATATTTTGTACTATACTCACTAGACTTTAGGTGCGAAAACACTTTAAATGATTAATTGAGATTTTATTGCACTGCCAAGTCAAGATAGAAGACGAAGACACAAGAGCATCTGTGCTCTTAAAGCTTGCATGTAGGTAATTATATGTTTCTTCTTTATAATGTAAAGTAGGTACATTCTACTATGGCACATGCTTTAATTCCATAACATGATCTTTTGCCAACATAACATAATTAATGTTATAAATAAAGTGCCTAAGCTACTTTTGATGAATTCCAAAATTTTAAAACCCCACAAAAGCAAATAATATTATGAGGTATTTTGCTAGCACGTGTAATTTATTCATAACGTGTATGCGTATGTTGAATTAATTATATAATATTATTATTATGAATTACTTTCGTTATATAACTAATAATAGTCTATAAAAGATTTATGTACAAAATTAATAACCCTGTAAATGTTAAGCAGTGCTTCTAAACTTGCATTCAAGAAAATATAACTCACCTTATAATTCACATAGGGTTTAATATTAATTTGAATCGGTGAAATGATGATGACATGACACTCTTTAGCGTAGGTAGTAGGTAGATATGGTTTATTTATATTGAAACATGTCTACACTGACGTGGCTTTGTAATGCGCTTATTGATAATGTCTTATTTTAAAATGATATAAAAGTATTGAGTTAATACGAACCTGTTTGTCTTTAGCAGACTGCAGCAGTTTCTGATGTTTGTCATTGTCGATATGAAAAACTTGTTGCAGATGAACAATCAATCCATCGGATTCAGTTGGTTGATCTCGAGTTCTGACTGTGTGAACCAGAGCATAAAGCACCTCTGCGTACAAATCGTCCACCTAGATCATCATTTACAATGAGACAATAAAGACTTGAGTTTTTTACTTTTAATTTCGCACCAAATACTAATTGAATGGGTAGAGACAAACAACAAAGGGATGTAAAGCACAATGTTTTTTGAAAGGGACAAATCCGCTGCCCATACGGTAACTTTGCGTCGCAAAGTACTTGCTCCATGAACATCTTCAGACTCAAATCTATGTGCAGCAAAATTCTTCCTCATAATTTTCAACCGACTCATTTTTTCTTGTGTTATCAACACTCTTGCTCAAACCAATAATTTATTTGTCTATTTTGAAGTACAAAAACGATCAGAACTTCATTCACGAACTATTTCTGCACAAACACAGCCCAAAAGGTGGTGCACCAATTTACGTTGCAAAGTCCAATTAAGAAATAATGTAGAAGGAAAGTTTTTGTGTTCTAGGATTCTAGTTGTAGTGTGTAATAGCTCTAAATTGATCCACCGACTTGGTTATTTTAATAGAAGTGTGCTAGAAACTAAATGCATTGTTTCCTACTGCCCTATATCCAAAAATGCATCGTTACAACAAATTAGACTTAGAAGAATTGGCGGAGGCTTGCTCTGCCGAAAGAAATGCAGGCACGGAACAAATTGTCCGATTCTCTCTTCGAACAAGCAAGCACTGCGGTTCAAGTCAAAACGAAAGGATTTTTCAGACTCCGATCTCCATCGGTGTGTCAGCCAAAATGCTGACTACGTAGATGCTTGATCAGAACCAGGGCGCAAAAGTAACTCGAGTCTTGTCTAATTTTAGTTAGTGCAAATACACTCTATTATGTAATGTACACATTCAATTGGACTGTTGCACCAGTATTAACTAGTCGTTGAACAGTTCATCTCTGTATTTCAATTTTCTTTGCCCTGTAGTGCTTACAACTACTTGTGGTAGTACTTACACTATTATCAGTCAATTCATATGTCCTCTGTTAGAATAATAAATATTATTCTATACTTCCTAACGTTAAATAAAATAAATATGATGCGTGTGCAGCTTCATTCAACTTGTTAACGCTTCAGACAACATCAAATGCTTAAATTGAACTCAATGAAGATTTCTTTCTATGTAATAGGCCTGTGCTAACCTAAGTAAAGTAATAATACACCTAAGCCGAAACCTTACAAGCACTTCAGCTTTGATCTGATTCTCCTATTTAAATGTGAAGACTTAAAATTATCTTTTGTCGTCTCATGCAGTAGGTATATTGTTGGTAGTACGCAGTGGGGAAATCATTCAACGACAAAATTAATTAATATGAAATCCAGAAAATCCCATCTTTCCAAATGTGACCCTCGAACTTATTGCTGCATTATTATCATTGTCAAAGCAGATTATTTAAAGCTGTATTATTTATACATTTTACTGCTAAAGATCTATGTGCTCATCATATTACTACTGCATGCAACATACTACTACTGTCCTAATTGCTTCAAGATGTCTAACACATATTTTACTTCAAGAAGTGTTTACAAGGCATTAGAGCATAAAAAATATACATTACATCAATTTACTATCCACACCTAGCAAAGCAATTTGCAACCAATAAATTAATGCGTAGCATAATAGGTTAACACATTGTACAAGTCCTACATTAAAATTTACAAAATAAAAATAAAACATACATACCTATTCATTAACTAAAGTGTCTTCAATAATGTCGATTTTAAATACACATATAATTTACTCTTTAGGCCCTTTAGGTGAGATTACTACGATTTTTTCTATTTTGGTGTAGTAAAAAACTATAAGCAGCATTTATGAGTGATGTTGAACAGAAAACAAACACAATCTGAACAGAGCATTATTTGTTGCGTATGAATGAAGGATGTCTTGTGAAATGTTAGAGTTGTGTAGCACATACTCGGACTTGTCATGTTTTCATGCCCTGTCTT
>JABASD010004046.1:0-17070 GCA_019776165.1 Pogonognathellus flavescens | reverse complement strand
TGGTTAATAATAACATTTAAAACACTAATTGTCTTATTGCAAAATATTCAAACACTGCCTGTCTCCCAATTCAAAAGTTGGCGGCTATCTCTTTGAAACAAGAGTATAATTTATATAGCAGCATTTAAAACGCAGTGTGATTTACAGGCTGTATTGACACAGTTGTTAGTCTAAATGTCAAAGGTCATGAAGGCGTTGACCGATTCGCCCCATCTTCGAACTTAGCCTTCTAGTACACTACTGCAGTACATGTAGAAAATTTCAAGCCAAAATATCAAACCGTTATTGAGTTATCGTGTATACAGACGGACAGACGGACGCACAAGATCTTTGCATAAAGTATCTTATCCTTACGATACTTAATAATTGTTGTTGTCAATTCGGTTGTACATTGAAACTGCTGATTTTTTGGCAATTTTTTAACGAATTAAGTTAATTCGTTGTCGAGATATCATTTTGACAGATATACAGACAAACAGACAGAAGGTTCTTATAAAGTAACTTCCGCCAAACTTCGTCAGTATAAAAATGTTGCCGCCCTAACTCCCGAGTCGGAAGGATTATGAGGGGATATTAATGGAAAAATATGCGGTAAACATTACAGACATAATGTTACACACATACATATTTTGTCACGAGTATCCTCTCATAATCCTTCCGACTCGGGTGTTAGGGTGGCAACATTTTTATACTGACGAAGTTTGACTTCCGCTATTTAATATTGAATGTAACCTCATTTTTTAATCTTCGTCGCCCAGAGATTCTTTATGAAATTTTTAAACCAATTGTGATAATCCATTCGTGAGTTGTACAGGTCATGGACATAGCCGCTATTATTATAAGGATATTTTGTTATTTAATAAAGGTCAAATTATTAAACTTACTTTACTCTTTGTTAGATCTGTATTGCGACTGTTTATATGCAAATGAGTTGTGTATCCTACCTGTCTATCTGCTCACTAACCGGAAAATTGTGTAGGATAATGGCTTCAAAATTGTTACACGTATTCCAGTGGCCCATTGGGAGGTTCGAAGATCAATCCGACAAGTTTTTAACGACCGATATATCCATTAGGCTAATAAGGTAATACTACAGACTACAGACCCATACTACCACCCCAGGCCCAGTTACATTTTTCCGTCCTGTCCTATTTGTAACAATCTAGTACCATTCTTTATTAAGCAACGAAGTTTGTTTATATGATTTCACTCTGTCAGTGTGTCCGTCCGTCCGTCCGTATGCACGATAACTCAAGAACGGTTTGAGCTAAAGATTTCAAATTTTCTACACTTGAATAGCTGGGCAAAACCGTACTTTTGAAGACAGCCAAAAATCCTCATCTAGTACCTGTTGTGTAGCCTGTAGAAGTACCCGACAACAGTGTACAATGTGTACTTTCGGCTGTCCTCAAAAGTTACGATTTTGCCCAGCTATTTAAGTGCACATCACTGACACGTACTATTGAGGTCAAATGTGAGGTTAAGTTCGAAGATGGGGTCAATCGTCAATCGGTCAACTCCTTCATGACCTTTGATCCATTCAATGTGTTTTTGTTTAAGTAACAGGCTTGTAGTTGTAGGTATTACTCCGATATAAATGAGAACGCAATATTAGTGCCCAGGCGCGTAACTAGGATTGACATTTGGGGGGGGTGCCCAAAGTGTAAAAAATAGGTTATTTGCGAATACGCCCTCGATTAGTGCCTATGAGCAATTCAAATGTAAATTTTCATACGAAAGTCAAGTGAAATTATATGCAAGTTTCCAAAAAGCTTAAATGATTTTTTCGTACAGTGTCGTAGACTTCCAGTCACCAGTCAGTGTGTTTTATATCTTTACAAACTACGAAATAGTAGTCAATAATGTGATTTTAAGTTTAAATTTTTTAAAGATATTATGTAAAATGAAAATTATGCTTCATGTCGATTCCTCTTATAATTTACTTCTGTAAATTCCTGTATACGTTATGCTGGGTTCTATAATTTATGTACGAAGTCTTTTACTATATTATGAAACATCCTGTTATGACCTTCTTCCATACAATTTTTGTGTATCGTCCTTTATTTTATGCAATTGTCCTTTGTTTTATGCAAAGTTAATTGACCATTTTTAAATAATACAGCATTTAACTAGAGTGGGGGTCCAGTTTTACCAAATGCCCTTCCCGTATGTCCAATTTTACTCCCTCCCTTTTGTTAGAATAATACCTAAGTAATAACGTCAAATCATATTTCTTCGAGTTTTTCTAAAAAGAGCGTTACAACTTATTATTCTGAAGGACCCCGCCCGTGCACCCTTAATCAGAATCATACATACCTAATATCACATATAGTAATAGGTACTCTACTCTACTGTGCTTTGGTCTTTGCTTGCGTGAAAATGTACAGGATTCCATGACATAATACTAGAAATCTCTCGCAGACATTTTAATAAGCAAATGTATATTAATAATAACTTAATGCGATAGAATGATAATAATATTATTTTCTAGCCCCATAGCAGGCAATAGCATTGAGTAGTTTGCAGGTGGTGGAGAACCGGAGAATCGCACAATATATTTTATGAATATGTAGTAGGCGAGAAAAATCCCTTACCATGTGATGTCAATACACGTGGGATTTTCGTTAAATATGAAAGGGCAGCTTTCCTTAGAGAGACCAGATAAAAAGGAAATGGAATTTTTACTCAGAAATGAATACGAATTCGAGAGTAAAGTCACGCTGAGCTATTTGGATTACAAAGAGAATACGATTTTATTTTATTTTGCAGTCGTATTCTATATGGATATCAAAGTGTGAATGGCTTGTGTAATATAACGTAGAATGCTTTCGTCTGTCCCGTTCCCGTTTCGTAGAATTACAGCTCCATACTCATAGTCAAAGAAATCTCAAGTAATAAATTGAGATTGGCACACAAGAACGACTTCAAACGAGAAATCATTCAGAAAGCGTGAACTGCAGATTATTAGTAAATACATCATGAAAGCAATACATAATACATTTATGACTCCTTTTCATTTAAGTAGTAGGTGGAGGAACAAGTTCGCGTTAACATTGCTGGTGGCGCCAATTGTCAAGAGAATATCAACGTGTAATCCCACCCAATTGGCATAGTTGTTATTTTACATATCTTTAAAAAGGTGCAAGCACAAATTTTATGACATGATAATATTATTGTTGCGTTGAGTCACATCAACAATAAACCATTGCAAAACGGCTATAATAAAGTAGCGTAAGATAAACATCTATGGTACCGAACAGTTGTTTTCTGTTGTGAAATGATTTGTCAACTGTTGTTGTCAAAACAGTTTTTTATTTTTGTTGTCCACTGATTTGAAAAAATTTGAAATGATTGAGTTAAATAATTGTAGAGATATGGCTATGACTGGTTAGACATAAATATAGACAGGACGTCCATAAAAAGTAGTTTTCGCTACCAAAAATTCCGATCACCGAATTATGTATATATATTTTTATTCTCAAAAGAACATTTTGATTACAAAAATAATATTTTGTTTACACAAATAACATTTTGATTACAAAAATACATAAATATATTGTATTACCTACATTGTATTCAATATATTCAATGTTGATTGCATTACTGGAGATGTTTGTGACCGATTTACACCATTTTTGAAACAGACCTTTGTGACCTATATATCATATACGCAAAGTTTGGTCGAATTGTGTTTATCCGTTCGTGAGTTATAATCAGAGCTGAAAAAGTTCAGCTTCTGAACTGATTTTTAGTTCAGTTCATCAGTTCAGTTTAGCGAACGAACGAACTATTTCGATTTGGCGGCCATGACAGTGAACGGAGTGAACGAACTATTTCGACTTGGCGGCCATGACAGTGAACTGAGTGAACGCACTAAAACTAAAAAATGCCAACAGTTCAGCTGTTCAGTGCAGTAGACCCAATTTTTTCCCTTTACAGATTGCGCTGCATGTCATAGTAGTGCATGTACGCCTACACTGTTACTCTACTTTTTGCCGTAAGGCAGAACGAACTAAACTGAACGAACAAACTGAACTGAACGAACGAACTTTGAACTGAACGAACTATTTCAGAACGAACTGAACGAACTATCTCTGAACGAACGGAACGAACTCTGCTGTACGGAACTGAACGAACGAACGAACTTTAGGGGTGAACTTTTTCAGCTCTGGTTATAATAGCAGTCACAGACAGACGGACAGACGTAGACACCATTCTTATAAAGTAGCTTACGTTACTTAATAAGAATCACAATTAGCACTTTGAGTCCTGAATTACGAAGATATAAAATATTACAATCACTGTTTCGTTCTGTTTCATTTAAAACATTGACAATGAAGGGTTTAATTCGCCCTGTGTGTAACTCTTTACACTGGTAATTAAATTATGTATTTAAAAACATGCACTGTCATTTTTGAAATATTACGTTATTTGCGATCTTCTTCAAATTCAAAAGTTGACGGGTTTTAATTTCAAATGAAATTAGAATTAATGTAGCAGTGTTTAGGATGCATTAAGTATTTAAGGCTGCATTTAAATAGTAGTTACATTAAAAGGTCATGAAAGGGTTGACCGATTGACCCCATCTTCGAACTTAGTCTCACATGGGTCCTCACTAGTATGCGTACTAAAGGTCCAAATATCTGAAAGCGTTCTCAAGTTATCGTGTTAACGGACAGACAGACGGACAGCTTTGATCTTTCTATAAAGTAGCTTTGCTTCACTCCTCTACTTAATAACTGGGTTGTTATTTTATGTATTCACTGCCTTCCTACTTTGACAAACAAATTATGGTTAAATATGTTATACAAATAAATGGAGTAATATGAAACGGCATGATTGACAACTGACAACTAACATCAATTTTTACTATATGCATCTACAGTTCAGTTGTAAAACTGTAGATCTTCTATAAACAATTAGTTTCTGATTTTTGCTGATTAACGAGCTGCTCGATAAAGGCTTAACAACCGAGCACGAAGCTAGCGAAGTTAATTTTAATGAATTATTTATGATATTTGGTTCATAGCTCATAATATTAAATGATAAACACCATCATTTCATGGAAGTTCATTCATTCAAGATTAAATTGAAACGAGTCATTCATGAATTACATCTACATGTGTAGTTATAATAATTTATATACTACTGGATATATTCTCACATTATTGACTGTCATCTCTTGGAAATCCACTCATAAGAATCAAAGGGTGCTTGACAATAAAGACACGATTTAATTTGATTTATACACACAAGACTCATGCACATAATAATTTTTCCAATAATCCTAATACACGTGCAATGTAGACAGAGAGACATACGACGAGCAAAATAGAAAAGAGAGAATTTGTCTGATTTTAGTCATTCTCCGAATGGATCCACCCACGCTTGACTTTGTATATCTGTATTACGTTTGTGAGGTCATGTCATAAGTGATAGAGGCCCAATATGATCGGCAATGTGCCATATGTGACATCAATTTTTCAATTCACTGTATCAGCAATTGTAAGTCTATCCATTAGGCTGATTTGGTGACAGTAATTTAATCTTTTTTAATATTTAAAATCAATATTTCTGCACAAAACGGCGATGTATATTTATGGCTCCAACTATTCAAAGTCAATTAGTATTTTTGTATTGTCTGAATCAAATCGCTGCACGAAAAAATTGTTTCGTAAAATTAATCGAGGCTTTTTATCAGTGAATTTTGTTAGCACATGAGTGTGTCATGCAAGGGCGTACCTTCGCAATCTACATATTAGTTCACCGGGCTTGAGCCTCCAGATTCTGGGAAAGAGATTATTTCGTAAAATAAATGTAGCTGAAGGCCGCAAATTACCATTTTTTGCTTCCCCCCTCCCTTCAACAGCTCCCCATTTCAGAATCGTAGAGTTTGGTTTGATGTAGTAATAATTTGTGTGCAGTTTTAAGTATCAAAAATGCAAAATGGATCATTCATAATGCCGCATTAATTGTAAATGCGGCTTTGGGTAAGCACAATTGTAGCAAAGGTTTAATATACCTACAGACAAGGGCGTAACTATGTATGGGCTCACCGGGCTTGAGCCCCTTCCCCCCCCTCCAATTCCGGAAAAAAGGGGTTGTCAGACAAAATTTACGGCCGAAGGCCGCAAATTTTGCCTTTTTTTGGGTTTGAGCCCCCCCAAACGGCTCGATTTCTCATTTCTAGATACGCCCCTGCCTACAGACTAGACTTGAGCAGGGGCGTATCTAGAAAGTAATGGTCGCTGTTTTGATTTAGATCTTAAATTTTGTTAATAATTTGTATTGAACTCTGTCATAACTATTATACTCTATACATATTCTATTTTTCATGACAACCTGAATATTTCAATGCAGTGCATGGGCGATGTAACCACCTCTACCTTGAGCGAAATCGCCAATTATCGATGAAATAAATAAATAACCCGATTTGAACCCCACCCGAAAAATGTGGAAACCGATCGGAACCAGTTTTAAGGGCAAAAATAATAACCCAGTCCTTTCGTTTAACTTTCTGAAAGTCCCTCCCAACTCGTTTATAATGCAAAATTATTCATGTTAGTTTTCTCAACTAGATTTTTATAAAATATTGTATCGCCAATATTTCTTTTGCTTCATTGTATTGGTAATAAATGGTAATAAAATTTAATGAATTGTTTTAGTTTAAATTAAATATCATATTTCGAACAAATAAGCAATCAACGTATTTAAAAATGAAAAAGTTATATTAGTTTCCTACTTTCCTTCACTACAAATTTCCCTGAAAAGCGACAATTTTATCGCTGAGGAATTTAATTAAAGCGTTTTCCTTGGACTAATGTGCTAAGGAAGCTATTGTTGCCGCAACCGAACTAGCAGCAACTTTCAGTTTGGGCAGTAAGTTCGTCCTGTTCTATATCTTGTTCTACTTCATTTTGATTGACGTGACGAAGCAATTATTGTGCACTATGTGTTGGCTTTTATAACATGTTTAACGTTCACAAATTGCGCAATTTAGCTCTCCAAAGAAGACACTAGACCAGAGACTCAGAGTTTATTTTGATCTGCGTTTATTTTTTGACCAAAATTTTCTGGTTCGGGTTTACCCGAACCTAAAAGTTTTTGTCCTGATCCGAACCTGATGCGCTTAATTTCTTAAATATCGATCCTAACCCGACCCGTTCCCAAGTCTACTATAGCCAGTATAAGCGTAAGCCTCTTATCACCGTAATAGGGTTTATTCGATTTTACAACCTGCATAATATGCGCAATTTCGGTTGTATACAACCTCGACTCAATGTTCGCAGATAGAAATGCATCTTTCAACTTTTGCACTTCAAAATATTTTTATTTTTGTCATAATTGTAAATGTAAACGGTCGAAAATTACATAACTGCAAATAACATGCTGCATTCCATACCCATTCTGTAATGTTTTAGTCTATCACATAACAATTTACGTTCACCGTATTTCATACAAACTACTTTTCTATGGACCAGTGTTTTTCCATGAAGTAACTCACGAACGAATTGTTCTAATTTCTTCAAACTTTGTCTCTGGAGCCACACAATGCTCAAGTTTAAATGTGACATAGAATTCAATGTACTCCTTACACATGAGACAAACATGAGCATGTATTTATAAAACATGTTATATTGATCGAGCTTAACATCAATTTAGTAATTATCAACTAATATCTTACATGTAATTAAATTACAAATGTGCACGTCATGCACAAATCTGCAAACTTTCATTGAAATCTGTGAGATACTTGGACACTCTTTTGTTACTAGGAAACCTCAATTTCTTCTAACTTATGTTTCCAACTTTCTTTTGTTTGTACCTAATCGAATATAGTTAGTTGTGACAGTATGTCTGGCTGGAGTAATAATTTTGTGGTTCCCGTTCCCACTGGAATATCAATAAACCGGTCAACAACACAGGGTGTAAATAATCAACGACCATTCGTAATATTTAAAACAGTGAATTCATTGTTACGAATATAAATATTTAATAATAATTTTCCTTATGTTTTTCAATTGTTGGAATTCAACTGTTACATGGTCTTGTATCATCGGATCTAAGTGTTCTCCTTTTCTATTACAAAATCGAATGTCAACGGATTTCAATTCTCGCAGTTTTTAAAGATATAAATAAATAATACACTCATTGTGAGTCCACAACACTTATGAGAAAACTACTTAGGTTTGTTTTGAAAATTCGTGTATAGTTTCTCTTGACTTCCGTATGAACATTTACATTTGGATTGCTCACAGGTATTATTACATATATTATCTGTTACATCGGAGAAATACTTACAAGTCCTGGTACTTATGCAAAGACAAAAATGTGTGAAAAATCATGAAGGAGTGACCGATCGGCCTCATTTCGAACTTAACTTCACATTGGACCTCAACCATAAATTGGAAGTCATTAACTCAAACTGGTCTTGAATTATGGTTCATACAGACACAGACTGACGGACATAGAGACGGAGTGAAATCATATAAACAACCACGTTGTTTAGTAACCTAACACAACTATAAATGATACGAATGTGGATAACGTAGTGAAGGGAAAAATGCATCTGTAAGCATAATCCGCATTTATTGGAAAGCTTACGGTGAGTGTGGAAGTATTGGCACCAATGAAGAAAAGATGGGATTGATGTAGATGGTTGGTGATAATTTTCGTACAAGTTGCTGTTATGTTGTGGCTTATGTGATTAGTGTTAACTGCGAAGTACCTGCGTGTGTAGGTGTATGGGTAAATTAAGTAGGAGGAAGAGGATGAAGACTGAAGGCAAGACATCCGCATTTCTGCTAAGCATTTTATTTGTGCTGCCTCGCCAATGAATCTCACTGAGTATTGTGTAAATAATCCCAGAGGAAAGCTCATTTTAACAAAGCGCTTCAATCATTCTGAGTAGGCATTACAATATTATTCTGTGCAAAGACGGCTGGCTGTGTGGGCCATTACAGATTAGAAGCAACCACCAACCAGTTGAATATCTGAGATATCTCTCACTTCTTCAACTCTCTATAAATGCATTATCTGTGTATTTGAGTGTAATAATATTCTCTCCGCAGTGGGCTTCCCCTATTTCCCGTACTCCCATTGTTTTACGTTCCTGCGTCACAAAACAGACAAGACGGTTCTAGAATGGGACAGTAATCCATAAAATACATTGAGTTGAATAGGAGCTTGGCCATGTATTATGCATGTTGTAGCAGTTTGCGAGAACAGCCCTTCGCCTCACGCATTACACACAGCCATGAAATGAAAGTGAATCCTGGGCGAGTTTATTATATTGGTGTTGAGGAAGAGAAAACGGTAACGATAATGACTATGGCTACTTGGCAAATAATCATTGTCATTTCATTGTGAGATAGAATCCACAATGACACTTTGTCTCGCATGAAACACAAAGCAACGTTGGGGTAGCGGTCGTCTACACACACATCCCCGAATTCCCAGTAGCCGCGGATCTGCAATCAACCCAAAGAAAAGCAAACACAGAGACAGAAGATCTCGGTGAGCAATGAGGATCCCACCTTCCACATCTTCCCACTGCCATTACTTTTCTTCCTGCAGGCATCCTGGGAAAATCTGATTGAGTCTCTAACCAAATCCCAACTAAAAAACCGCGGCCTGACTCTGTCGCACCACCATCTCCGTCATCAAAAGTCACCTCGCTTGTTTTTTTACTTGCTTTGTGTCCACAAAATAATACCCAGTCGGTCAAGACATGACACAAATGAAACCATCACACCAATCGCCACACTTTTTATTCCATCAAAATGTTATGGAACATACATACAATGCTAACCATTTATCCGTCGCAAACCGTCTCTATAGATTTTCAGTGCACAAAACTCTTTGGAAAGCCAAAAATTCTCAAAATTTTGGGGAAATGTACAATTTTTATTTTACCAAAATTTTGAATAAAAAACTGGCAATTTTAATTTTATCCGCTAAATCATATCAATGAAGTGATAATCTTTCACCTGCAAACGAAATTCTTGTAACATACAACTTTGATTTATACTCCCGATTCAACTAAATGTTCTTAAATAATCATGCTTTATATTTTAGGTTTATATGGTTCCAAATTTCTCAAAATGAGTGTTTAGTTTACTTAGTCCCAATTTTCTAAAATTGATTTATTAAGTGACAAAGTCAATTTATGGGAATGGCAAAGCTGTCCGTCCGTTCGTCCTTCAACACGATAACTCAAGAACGGTCTGAATGTGAGATATTATGTTCAAACTTGGTATACGTACTAGTGAGGACCTGTGCAAAGCTAAATTCAAAGATGGGTTAATCGGTCAACTCCTTCATTCATGACCTGTCAGAGTAACTGGTGTGTTTTTACGGCCTCAAATAAACAAAGCATTCTAATTACTACTATGCGACTTCCATTTATGTTTGAAAGTGAAATCTGTCAGCTTTCAAACTTGAAGACGGCCAATGTTTGAATATTACGAGAAATAGCAATTGATGTTTTTAATACATGTGGTCAGCGGAGTTATACTGCATTGTCACAGTTGACTTGCATGACGGCATTGTAAATGTTACCGTGTCATAGTTCACAATACAGTGTCACTGTTCTCTTCGTCACTTTCTACCTTTGCGAATAGTTTAAATGTTTTAAATAATTTGAATTTTAACCATCTATATGTTAATTATGTTGATGTAAGTTTTAAGTTGTGTGGCGACACACACGGACATAATGATTGGATAAGATATCGTGAGTTCTAATACCCATAAAAATAAGCCTTTTCCCCAATTCATAACACGATTTCAAGAATTAATCTGCATGAATATAAAATTCTATTCTTGAAACGCAGCACAATGATTTGTGAATTCGCTGATATAATACATGAATTCAAACTCCTCACTTTTTATGCAAACGTATTTTAAAGATTTGTATCTGTGCTCTCTCTGCTTCTGGTTGAGCAGCGTTTTCATGAAATATTAAACTAACATCAAGCAGTTCTATGTGACCTAAAGAGCATATCATATCATATCATGCATAATAAAAGTTTAATGATATGATATTAATTTGCGGTGAATAGAATCAAGAACGATACAAACAAAACAAACTGTATTTAGCAACACAATAATAGATCGCATATTTTAATTCCATCATAGAATCAGAATGTGTATTTAAAATTCCAACAAAAAAACCTTCGTAGCAGCATAATTGTACATTACGAATTGTTTGAGATGAGACAACTGTTTGTATTATTAATAAACCGGTCAACACCGGGGTGTAGCGAAACAACGAAGTTACATAATATTTAAATGTGTTGAGACTTAAAATCAAACTATTGACTTATTTCGTAGTCTGTAACGATATAATACACGGAATGTTAGTCGACGACTTTGTACGAGAAAATCATTTAAGCTCTTGAAAACTTACGTATAATTTCATTTGACTTTCGTATGAAACTTTACATTTGAATTGCTCATAGGCATTGATATTACGTATCTTCTCTTTTACGAACAAGCCTGGTACTGACACCAAGACACATTGATTGGGTCAACAGTCATGAAGAATGTGACCCATACACCCTATCTTCGAACTTAACCTCATTATTAGACCTCAATAGCATGTGTAGCAAATTTGAAGTCTTTAGCTCAAACTGTTCTTGAGTTATCGTGCTTACGGACAGACAGACGGACAGAGCGAAATTATACAAACAACTTTCGTTGTTTAATAACTGAAGTTTATTTTCGTCAATTGAATGTATCTTTTGGTACATTTTAATGATTTTAACAGTTCCTTAAGGGTACTCGCTACGTATTCTCTATGCGATGCTGATATGGAAAGTGATCCTTGCTATCCAGAATAAAATATACCTCTGTCTGCTTCAGGGACATTTTGTATCATGTACATTTTAAGTTTCGAAAGAAAAGTAGATACCTACAAGCAAAAATAAATTACACAATTTTATTGATTTATGAGAAAATGTCATAAATCAAACTTAAATACTACATTTCCCGCAGCTAACTCCTTCACTACCAAAAGCCCCGCATAGAATGACATTGACTTCTGTCTCCAATTCACCACTCCCTCCGTCCAGTCCACTAATCTATAAGCTTGGCTTCTTCTTTTGTCTTTAGTTTACTGGAGGTAAACGAACTAGTTTTCATATCAGAATTTTCCTAATTAGAAATGTAAAAGATAATGCTTGCAAATTTTATCTTTTTTGTACATTTGTAATTACTATACAACTACACCTACACACATAACACGACACAATCAGGCACACTCCCAGGCAAAGCAGCTTCTTTGCGTAAGCTATACACAGAATAATATTCATTATACTCACAATATTACTGTCTGTGATCGATTAAAATGTTTAATGAAACATGGCACACATTTCTCATTCTTTGATTTGGTATTCGACAATTTTATTGTGCACCGCCGAATAAATAGCGCTTCATTTGTTGAGGCAGGACATCATTTCCGAACAAAAAGGGCATGAAATTAATTAACGTTCCAAGGGAAATAATTTTAAGTATCGAAAGATACTTTATAGGATCCCCTTGTCAATCTATCTGTCTATCTGTCTAATTACACGATAACTTTAGAATGAATTAACATAAAACATTCTAACTTTGTCTACGTGTTCTTGGGGTCAAAGGGAAGGTCAATTCGAAAATTTTCGAAAATGAGGTCAATCGGTGACAGGTCATTCACATATGCATCAGTGCCGTAACATGCATGGGTGGCCCTGGGGCAAAACCAAAAAGTGTGGACCCTTGATTCTAGTGCCGTAACAGGCCTGTTTGACCCTGGTGCGAATCAAAAACTTGTTGTTCCTTCATTCCAATTAAATAAAATTGTTGTTCAATTAAATAATTCGATTGTTTTTGATAAATTATGGCAACATCAACTTTCGATACTTTTTTACACCCATTTTGCAATGGTTTATTTAATTTGCTTTTGATAAGTGAAGTTGAGTAGTGCAATTGCAACGTAACATGTGTTGTATACGTTAACACTGTAAAATATAATTTGCAGATTTGGAGTTACGATTCGTTGACTTGAATGTGCCTCCTAAATTCTTATACACCTGATGTGCCAATATTCGTACAATGTTCGACTGGTAAAAAGGTTTATCAAAGTAATAAAATATTTGTGTATTGAATGAGGATGCCCCAAGGAATTGGGAGATCAACTGGTGGTCATAGAGTCTTCTGTTACTGTAATGTTAGCGGAAATGGATTTTTGGAAACGAATCCTCAGGGGAATTTACGTGGGCAGCTTTGGTTTTCACGGAGCCTTCTACATTTGTTGCAGAATATTACCCTCAACTCCAGAGCAGGGATCAATACTGTGGTTGAAGTTCCGAGTAGGTACATACATATCATATTAAACTTTCATCATATTTCATTTGACGACAAATTTTGATCATGGATTGTACACGGAAGTCCAAGTCTGTCCAATTCAAACTCTTCATTCTGCTCAAATTCAAAGCTGATTCATTTGCAAAAATCAGTTCCTAGTAAATATATAGTTCGGTAGTTTGGAATACCTTCAAATAACTATTTGGAAAATAATTAAGGCTCCACTGCAAGATTTTCTTAATTAACGAAAACGTTTTGTAATTAAGCATCCAATGTCTACCGCGGTTTGAAAAAAACTGATTTAATTATACAATTTTAATCACTTACACCACAATTGCTCTTTTTACTCAATCAACTTACTTGTTATGAAATATGAAAAGAGACAGCTCATTGTCTTTCTTAATGATAACCGTCCCTCAGGATGAAATAATATATATACGGGTGCTGATATATGCAGTCTGTTTGAATTTCAAGCATTTTGTTACTTTGTGTCTCACAGTGCCCGTAGTTTCGTAAATTCTTTAACTGCATATCTCACACAGGTTAAAAATTACTTGCAATGCAGTAGTAAGTAATGCGAAGATTTATGCAAACTTTAGGAATGAATTGTTTGATCCGGCAAGTGCAATGGACATTATAAAATCTCGTATGTAGTTACCAGCATCAGCAAGTAATAGCTGGACTTAAAATACCCGATGACTAGAACTAGAGATTTTAGAATGCTAGTGTTATGATTCTGTGTAGTAAGCACGACAAGACTGTTGTTCATTAATGAAATTGTATTTCTCCTTGCACTAGTTGTTTGACTTGAGACTTGTATATCAATTGTGTTAGTTATTTATTTTGTGTACAAACTATAAGTAATTCAATAATCAATGGAACGAAAAGAATAGTAAGTAAGTGCTATGTGGATCACAGCCACTTTTATGTGCATCTACACATGCAGTTATATGTATATTAAGTTATAATCCGTAGTTTTCCGTATTTTCCGTAGTTTTTCGTACGGAAAAAGAAATTTAACTTCCTGTAAAATAAGTAAACTTCCGATGTACCTTTTTTCCAGGATTTTCAACCCTGATTAGAATGTTGCAGGCTGGAGAAAGCCTACGACATTCTTGGGTGGTGAATTACCTGTACTTGTATAGAGCAGTGACAGTGAGTGCTAGTGCTGAGTGCATAATAAATGCATTCAACAGACACTGTCACTGCTTGGAAGGGAAAAGTTGAGACTTAGACCGCCCCAGATCCCTCAACCAAGGCAAATCACTGCCAAAAGTATTTTGTCATCGGATGCAACCAACAACTCATTGATGGTTACATCTAATTAAGATATGCGATGACCTGAAGACAAAAACGAAACGGAATCGGATCTTCGTGCCAACGTAGGTTTTATTGAAAAGTGTAGTGTAAACGTAAGTGTCGTACGAACGTAGGTTAAGTGTGGTGGTAAAGCCTTGGAGTTTAAGTCTTAAAAACTACCCGGGTTTTCACTATTTTGCTATTCATTCAAATTTTTACTTTAAAAGTTAAATTACTGGCGGATGGTAGTATTCGCCTGTTCATCCACATCATTCGCTCCTTTGCGCGCAGGAAACGAAAAACCCATGGGTTTTTCAAGTGGGTTTTTCAAAATATCTCCTTTTCTAGACATTGTGGAGAAAAAACCCACTGGGGTTTTTAAATCTGCATAATAAACTTTATCTAAAAAGCAGGAGAAACCCACAAAAACCCACCACTATAACCATAAACCCACAACCCATGGGTTTTGGGTATTTCGTTTCCTGCTTGCGCGCCGCTTTGAATTACCTTATGAAGATGAAAGCTGTTTCCAGGTTTATTTTCTGTGTACAAAATTGCTCTTTGGAAGTAGATTTGCTAAGAACAAAAGAAGGGATAATGTTGTATATTATTCACAACAAATGTATGTATTTTTATCATTGCACTATGATTTTGGGGGGTGAACGAGCATGTGAAGAACTGGTGACTGGTGGTCTATGGTATCCAGATGCCGGAATTACAGATTAGTAGGAAGTAAGGTTTATTCACTAAAACAGATAGCAAATATATAGCTACTTCCAATTTATCTGAAAGGGTGAGATATAATATTCTGTAGTTAAGATGAATTAGTGCTGCATTTGGATAAAGATATGAACCTTAATTTAATAGAAACTTTTACAGCTGCCTTAGCTGCTTTTAATAATTTATAAAATTTCTCTCGATTACTTTCCTACTTCGAATCTAGAAACCAGTCGAGAATTTTGAATCTACTGAATGTTATTTGTTATTATCTGTCCAAGTAATCAGCAAGTCGTTTGTATCACCTCAGGCTCAGGCCACCACAATATTATATATCATTTTAGATGAATCAGGAGCCTTGCCCGGATGCAAGCTTTTTAGCGAGAAATTTACTTGAAGGGACTCTTCGGATAATTTGCAAACTAATGGATGAGCTGGAAGTAAATGAGGAGTTTCTTATGCGTCCACAGCTTAACAATATGTTGGGAGAGATGAAATAAAATGCAATCTCGGATGTCGGCGGATGATACAATTCCCCGAGGTGATAAATTAAACAATTTTTTAAACTTAAACGTTGAAAGTGATACATCTCTGCTACGTCACGAGTTTCATGAAAATTCAGTTTGTAAGATTAGGTGCGAATGTTTGGTGAAAATAATTCACAATTTGCATAAACATTCTTATGACTGCGAAAAGGTTAGCCAGGAACTGCCAAGAACTGCAAATGCCCTCAACGCAATGCTATCGCCTGACCTGTTGCTCATCACATTTCATTAATAAAAGTTATTTGTAAGTAAACTTGCTTTCCTGTTATAGCAACTGTTCCGCTTTCTTCCTGCACTGTAATCATTTTGAGTTATGCTTCAGTTGAAGATTCGGTTAGGGAGATTTATTATAACTTCTCCCGTTCCTACAATATGGAAATACGAAACTTGTGTACTGGTCGTTAAATTACGTCCAGATCGCTTCTGCCGTAGTTCATTATAAAATATTATTACCCTTTCCTACACAAGCTCCCTCATTTATCACGCGATTAAATATATAATAATATGCTGTAATAAAAGTAGATTTTATTATTTACACCATCCTTATAAATGATAACTATCCTTAGAAATAGGAATTTCGTCAATAGCAACCACTTTTCGCCGCTTAAACATATTACTTTTACCTTTACATATTTAATATTAATTTGCATATTTCTCTTGATTCCGCCTATTAAACATGATTTTGCCTAATTACTGTAATAAATTTCCTCTATGTTAGCTCATATCTTTTAATTTTCTATCTCGTAAAATATTGCAATACTTTTAAATATAAACCTATTAAAATATTTGTATTGTCTCTCAAATGATTTCAGCGAAGCAATTTACGCTAAAAATACTTGAAACAAATGCAAATAGTAGTAAAACGTAAAAAAATCAGTATAATTTTACATTCCATTAAGTACCATCAGGAACTCCATAGGAATAGGTATAGTGTCCGTCTGTCTGCCTGTGGTCTGTCTGTGCACAAAAGCAATGGTGGGAATGGATCGGGATAGTAGTAGCGGGAATGGATCGGGATAGTAGTGGCGGGAAAGGATCGAGATAGTAGTGGCGGGAATGGATCGGGATAGTAGTAGCGGGAATGGATCGGGATAGTAGTGGCGGGAAAGGATCGAGATAGTAGTGGCGGGAATGGATCGGGATAGTAGTGGCGGTAATGGATCGGGAT
>JABASD010004045.1:0-17074 GCA_019776165.1 Pogonognathellus flavescens | reverse complement strand
GCTTACATGTAACGGGTATTACATGTAACGAGATGTAACGTTGGAGACCATGAGTACCCTAATTATATAATAGGGTATTATAGAATTAAATTTTGCATTATTCACATAATATGATGTATAAACCGATGTATATACTTGCAGTGTAGTAACTAATAAGAACTAAACAACATTAAAACAATTCATGATTGTAATAAGACGCTATATTATTTACCGACTCGTGTGTAGTCTCATTTTAAAAGCACTGCATTCAGCAAAACAGAATAATATGTACTTATTAGTACTTACTATTGCATAATGGATGATTTTCGCATTTTTGGTGGTATAATGTGTGGTATTGAATGTTTTGGATGGATTGAATAATGGGGGTAGTGTGAGACTATTACCACAAATACATAATATACCTACATGGTTAAAGCACGATAATTTATGATAATATGTCATATACAAATTTTCAGCTCATGTGAATGCTACTACGTCTATGTTGAATGCTCGTTGTAGCTTAATGCATTACAAATTACAATGCATAGGGATTGAAAGAATTGAGACAAACTGTAAGAGCAACGTGTGCAATATGATTATACTTTCTACAAATGAAATTAAGATAATTATAGTATTTTTAAATAAGCAGCAAAGTGAATGGACATACGTACACGAAAAACATATTATGTGTGTTTGGACATTTGTCTTTACCTTATCACTAGAAATTCTTCAAGATAATCACATAGCTGTTATTTGATGATTTTCTAGGTTGGGTTCTAGGCTAACTGAATCAACTGTCATTTTTCACTATTTCTATATAAAATGTGAGCACTTTCGCATTTATATATTCATAAAACTCCTGCAATAATTCAAACATGTTTGTTATTTTTATTGCTCTTAGCTTTAATTACTTTTACCACACTCCTATTTTTATTCTTGGAACTATCAAACACACCCGTGTCACAGTCATAAAATATAATGAAATTTGGAAACCAAACTGCGAGTTTACGACTACAAGATAACATCATAAAATGAAGCTACTGGGCTAATAGTACAACGAATAAGAAGACACCGTCGTCAATAAGAAGAATGCAAATGCAGCTATTATAAACGTTAGGACCTTAGATTAATATTTATTTCATAAGGACCGTCTGCATCTTCTCATTACGATGCAATCATGCAGCTTACGATGCGTACTGATTGAAACTGCAGTTAAAAGATTCTTCTGGTGCTGCAGAATATGGTTTCTTGTTTAGTATTTAATGACATGTCATGAGTCATGACTAGTTGTAGGTAACTAACTATATTGTGACTCTTCTGTGGCCTCTGGTCAGGATTATTGGCACTTTCATCGTTTTTCTCATGTCCTAGAGAGTACAGCAAGGTCAAATATTATTTATAAATAAATACTGGTGATTTTCTTGTAAATGTTAACAGATGAGAAACTATATGATATATACATTGCCTAATGTATCGAGATGTAATATTATAAATCATATAATATGTAGTAAATCTTTTATATAATTTTGGTAATAAATCCCTCAACTTGCAGTGATAAAATTGTGAGTACCTGACAATAATTAATGTGTCGCTAATATTTCAACACATTTTGTATAGGTAGTGTAAAAGTGCAGTTTGATTCTTGGTCGTTCAATGATAAGTCGTTTATAATGATTATAATATTTATTAATTTTCAATGCGATAATAATAATTGTAGTATCAGGTGGATAATTTAGAAGTGCATGGAAGAAGAGAGTGGTATTTACTCAGAGATGCTTCTTATTTCTTGATTCATCTCTGTCCTCAATTACTATAACAAGATAGCTCATAATAAAGTAGTAATAGTTATTACCTATAGTGCAGATCTGGAAAATATGATGTAGACAGATACTACGGATGGCGATGATACACAGCGATCTTGACCAAATACTTCATCCTTAGAAAATCTCATTGCCATCACACTGGCATTTTTGTAAAATATATTGTAAAAATATCTGATATTGAAATTATATTAAAGTTGAATAAGAATAAAGGTTTTCCAAATTGAGACTAAAAGATAGACATGGTATTGATTTGAAAAAAGAAACACGAATAATAATTTTCATTCTCCTCAAATATAATAATTTTATTTTCGCTCATTGTTACTACTGAACTGACTACTGCCCACACAGTTTTATGTCTACCTGCCTCCATTGTCTTACATTAATTACCCACATGAGTGGCAGAATCTACCGCATCTGCAGCGTATTGTATAGGTACTGCAAAAAGAATACGATGGATAGCGTAAATTATTCGTTGTGTTCGTCGAATTGTAAGCAGGTATGTAAATGTTGGGTAGATCTAATATTTAAGGATGATAAAGCATAAAACATAACTTCAAAAAAATATTTATTGCAGCATTACTGCATGTAGTGTATGTCGATAATGTATAAGATTACCGGTTTTTGAAGTGTGTACTACACTTTTCAAGAAAAATCGGCAATTAAGTAAATGACGAATACAATGATACTTGAAATTGTTACTATTTACACACAAAAGTTTAAATTAAATTGCCCTATGACACGCACACTGCATTGGATGGGCGCATGCAACGCTAATAGTCCTTAGTAAGGACATGATACATGATACATGCCAGTTGTATGTATCCACAATAATATATTTAATTGTAATTCATTAATTAGAATTATTTATTGCAATAAAAGTAAATGCTTTCTTCTGATCTTCTGTATGTGCAAAATGGTATGCATTAATAAATGCATTAATGGATTGCATGCAAGGTTATGCCGCTTTGCGGTGATGACCTTTCTCCTGCTTGAAGGACTTACAATTCAAGTCGGACAATTATCTCTTTTAATTGCAATTAGATAACAATAATATTGAGGCAGCAGTCATTCTCAGAAAGGGATGTGTTTTAGTGGAAGTTTATGAAAACAGGGATAGTCCAAGCTAAACAAATCGAACGATATACGATTACGATGCATTAATTTTATTAATAACGTAAATGATGGTAAATGCAACTGTAACTGTGTTGTTTTTCATTATGAAAGTAAAATTCATTAGTTGATTAGTCACTAGTCGCTGTTAGTACAATATGTTCATAAACATTTAAAATCACTTTTGGTTATATTAATGACGGAATAAGAAATTGTAAATGTAAATGAGAAAGGTCGTTTTTTGCAACATTTTTACTAATCTAGCAAACAAAATTGAGGGCCGAGTGAATTATTGTCTTTATCTGTAATAATTACCAGATGATTGGGTGATTTGTGTAACATTGAACCATAATTTTCTTCATTAAAGTCTATCACTAACCATGAGTTGATTGTTCATGTTTATGTTACTAGTTCGTAAGAAATGTTCTTCTAATAACACAATCCTCTTCCTTGGTCATCTCCAGGTGTCAAAAATGAGTTACAACTAACTGTAGGACCAATAGCTCTTGTATTTTACTGATTTTACATGTGTTAAACTACATGGGTGTAGATATTGCATGAGCTTCTTTATTTTGTGATAATTTTTGGGTCCGTCCAAGAAATAGGAAGTCTATATAAGATCTGGAATAATACACCATAGATATATTGACCGTGAGCAAAGGTCATGTCGGATTTAAAAAGCAACGATGGGATATTATTTACTTGAAATCACAATTTATTCGCCGAAATTAAAAGTTTGTGACTCATTATGACATTTTAATAATCACTGAACAAAATGGGACAACAAGTGTAGCCTCATACATAAATAAGTTTATATAAACAGAAAAAGTTAATAAAGCAACGGTCAAGGGAAGCGTACAGTACAAACACAAAGGGAATATGAAAAGGGGACGACGTACATTTTTTAGCAATTCATTGGTGAAACTCTTACAATTATTAAAGTTAACGTATAATAAAAGTATTATAATGAATACATCATCTTTTATTATATTATACTAGGAGCCATTACATTGACGGAAAGTTGGTAAAAACGCCGTCTTCAGACGAATTATGACCTTTTCGACATCATTATATTGTTGTGGAATTATACGTTGGACAGGTTTGAGTACAGGAAAATGCATGATACTTCCACACTTTATTAATGATAACGCCAGAACAAGAAGCCCAATTCTTGAGCGTCTGAAGTAAAGAGAATGAAATTGTCAACAAGCAATGACAAAATACTTATGAACTTATATAGAAAGATATTACGATATTTTTCTCGCCATTGCCATCGCAATTATTCCAATTATTTACGTGGGCTGTCACAAAATTTGTTCCTTATAGAAGTAAATAAGTGATGATGCTGTTTGCACTGCGTTTAAAAACCAACAATTATGAAAGAGGTTATCTAGACTATAGACATCTGAATCATAAAAGCACAAACAAATCCAAGACCTACATAATTCTACGTTCAATTTGTTTCTCGACAGACTCAAAAACCAGAGAGCATATTTATTTATTTTATAACTTTGTCCAATGGCGTATTTAGAAATTTATAATTGGGGGGGGGGGGGCTTGAAGTTTGGCCTTACTTATATGCAAGCTTTAGGGTTTACCCTTCTTCATTCACTAAAAACTTTTTCACAAAATGAACAATTAAATATTTCTCACGACACTTCCGAATGTGTACTCGAATGTGGTTTTCCAGGTGGAGTTTACAATTAAAAATACTTTCTAATCTAAACTCTTCTATGAACTTCTAGAAATGAACCTGAGAATCTTACTTTCTTCAAGTTTCCGCTACCAATTTTCCTTAGAACAATGTTGGAAGACCTGTATTTTATTTCTCAGCCACCCGTTCTTCATCGTTACTGGTCATTGATTATGCAATCCGATATCAATGCAAATGAATATTCTGTTCAAAATCAGAAAATCATCTGAAGCTAAATCTACGGTTCTTTTGTCATATTTAACATTCTGAGATTTAAAATTAAAGTTTTTGTATCTATTTGAATTCGAAATGACTTGTTAATAATGAATTTTACCTCTAAACTTATTTCAGCAACACATCAATTAAAGCTATCAAATGATGCGAAATACGTATCAAAACTTACAAAATAAGTATAAAATTAAAATTGTTATCATTTAAATTTTTATTCTACCAAAACAGGGCCTGTCGAAAGCATCACGGCAAATAAATCGTAACGTATTGCAAGGGTGTGTCTAGGATTTTTCAATGGAGGTGAGCTTGAGTCGTCTGGAGCTGGGGGCTCCATTTTGCAAGTGTTGGCAAACAATCTTTTTTTCTGGAATCGGGGTGTGGGGAAGGGTCTCAAGCCCGGTGAACCCATACGTATATACGCCCCTGACTTTGTCATCTGCTGCCTCTAATTCTAAGGTCATAAAAACTAAACACTAAACGCATCTCAAAAGTCTTTTGAGTGCTGTCTCATCTGTATTGTGTTTACATGTTCTTGAGTGAATACTGAGGTGCAATTACTCTATGTCTATTGTTTGCAATTTGCATACATCTGTATAGACGTTCAATGGTTCAGAAACACGTTACCTACCGCTTGAGAAGAATTTGCGTAAGAACGTAAATGCTAATAAAGGTGATTAGTAGAGAAGTGGCTCTAGTAACAGTAAGTTCATGAATTATAGTTAAACGCAACTTCATGCATAAATTTTGATATGCTTACATATTGCACCGTAATGAATAATGAATGATAAATACATAATATTGTGTGATTTGATATATCAGAATAAAATTAATTCAAAGTAAGTACGTGTGTCTTAACGAATTCATTAGCTTAACAATAAACGACGTCCACAAACAATTTTTTATAACGTCAGACTCGGGGGCACAGGTGGGCACAGAGTAACTTAAATTTTGCAATCGGCTGTACTGTTCAATTTTTATTTGATCATTTGTTAGTTGGTCAAATGAGGCTCTTATAGAAAATTCTAGAGAATGAGAATTTTCAACGCTTCACATTAAACGAATATAATATCTTCACTTTCAGTGTGACAATTTATATTTCAATCACCATGCAGTTTACTGTAAGCCAAATATTTGTTATTGTATAATTAATTTTTTCTTACTTTCTTAAATGCGAAAACGTTGTCTGTCTGATAATAACTTCAAATTTGGTACACGTATTGGTCCATTGTAAGATTAGGTTCGAAAATTGTATCAATCTGATAACTCTGCATATCCATTCGATGTCTCTTTGAACAAATACCTATAATATATCTTTGTAACTTTTAAATTTTGCCCTGACGTAGCAAGCAGGATATGTAATATTAGAGTCGTTGAACATATAAAATATAAAATGTACAGTGATATTCAAATTATGACTACGCATAATTTTTCCAGAAGCGCAAAACAATTTTCATTGCACATTTTTGGGTTCACTCAGCTTGCCGTGAAGGGTTTGTTAACCTTTTTCTGCTGAGGGACGATTCTATTTGTGTCAGTTAATTACAAATTATTTTGTTACAGCTCCATGCTAGTATTGACATTATCCTGGTCTATATTTAATCCAACTTTAGATCATTTAAATCAAACCACATAGCTTTTGATTCCATGTTTGCTAACGAATCAAAATGCTTACTTTAGTTTTTGATTATAATAAGATCCTATTGAGGTAGGATTTATAAAAATTTCCCCCTCAACATTGTGTGCAATTATAGGATTCCTTTGCATAACAAGTCTTCTACATAATGCTAACAAATCCGATCTCACGACTCACGTTTCGTCTTAACTACCAAGAATCAGTCAGATCAGTCTCATTTTGAAAACATTGCATTTAAAAAAGACTACAACCAGTTGTATTTTAAAAAATTGTGAATTGTTTTAAAATTGCAAGAGGCTGAAGTTTTAAAAAAAAGTTTGCCCACCTATGATATATTTCTTTACACATGCCGACATGACTTCATAACTGCTGTGTAAGTGTGTAAGCAAGTTATTCACCAATCCATCCGTGCTTACACGAAAGACATTATTTAAAACGGAGCTGCAATCTACTATATGCAAAATACAAATAATTATAGAACTCAATTCGTGGAGCAATCACATTAAAGAATTCTCAATCTCATATCTTCCCAATTAACAGATCTTGCACTCCTCCTTCAAATCTTGTACTTCACACGACGCCTTATATATCTGCACTCTCCGCATCTCTCATGTCAACAAAACAGCAAGTAGCTATTTCTTACATTTTACCCACAAAACATTACATTTCATATTTTGCAATTTTATCTTTTACTGTGCAAATGTGATTGATGTACACCACTCTTCTCATAGACACACTACAAACGTAGGTCACACTTGCCCTTTTACATAGTACAAATAAATCGAATGTAAAATGTCATACAGCCTCCCATAGTATCTACACCTTACAAATTACAACTGTATACATGCCTCAACTCTTTCACAAAACATGGAATACCTACACAAACTACCCGTGCGTTTCATATAAGATATTATATAATATTACTAACATTTGTCTATGTTCCTCCTTATCTGCATCTATTCATTACAAACTATTTGTGCACCTACATCTGACATAACACAGTAGTACTTATTCTAATATACTGCAGTACTAGCATTGGCATTGCTCCTTGCTTGGGGTTCAATTTAACGTGGTAAGCACTAAATAGCAGTGCTGTATATATCCAAGCACACATAAGAATTTCCATTGCAGTAGTAGTGCATCTTAAATTATGAGTACCTATAGCCATAGCCATAGATCACACTACTCACTACTCATATATACATTACACAGCTAACGAGACAAAAAGATGATAATGTAATCCTTGCATGCTGCAAGGGTTTTTTTGGCAGTTAAAGATTTATACACATATTACACAGTACACAGCAAACACATCCCTATCGCACATCCTCATATAAAATCAGCAAAGCGACCCAATGCAATGCAACCGAACAATGTACAGCTTTACATGAGACAAAGAACCATCGTTCCAATACCTACTGTAATATCTCTATCCTACTACACGTATAATCATCATAGGAGTAATAATAATATTCTATTACTACTCCTGTACTAATATAACGTGTAGTAAACTATGACACAGTATATATCTGTATAAACTATTCAAAATGCTATTGCGAATATTTGTACTTTTTGATTCCTGACGATATATTTATACTCACTGTGCATGCACAGTGTATTGTACACTGTCTCAAGTCTTAAGCGTGTAAAATGTGGACGACTGATGTAGTTTGACGAAACAAGCAGCTACCCACCCTACACTTAAGGTATTTGATAGTTTGGCATCTTCTTTATCGTCTTGAGGCTGATTAGCAGTAGTGCAGTGTAGAAGAGACTTGGAATTAATTGCTGGGCATAACATTTTCAGTTGATTCAAAAGGTGGGATTTATTCTCGCATTTATGTACAACGTACATATTATATATATACAGAAGAATAGAATGCAAAAGCACAATGGTATAATTTAGAAGGAACATTCTCTGAGTTGAGAATACGATGATGAGACTACATTGAAATGAAACATGCGAAATACGAGAGAAGTGGTAAGTGCACATGTTTGTGTTGGTCTTCCAGCACTCTGTGCAGGGTACACCTACAATACCACAACAATACACAACTGTAAATAAATAATACAGATAAGGATTACATAATAACCTTGTTTCTTGGCTACATACACTCCGAAACTATTTAAAGAGAAGATGATCATGATTTCTCACCAGTGTCTACCTGACAGTCTGCAACACCACAATACCATTTTCATACATTTTTCCTCGTCGCAGCATCTTTGTCTCAACTTGCCTCAATTGCCATTGTGCTATAGTAGCGTGCCTTGCGTGTACTATCGGGAATTCCACTTGAGACGAACGATTGCTTCTACAATACACTACAGTACAGACTTCAACACGAACCAATCTTCTCAAGCTGATTGATTTTGTTTAGTTAATTGTGTATCAACATGAGAACTCTAATTGCCATCGGATTCCTTGTCTGCATCGGACTTTGCCTTGCCGCTCCTCAAAAACCCGAAGAAAAACCTATGCCTGTGAGTACATCTTCTTTCAGTACAATTAAAATCCCTAATAAATTGTTTCGATACAAAAAACCTATTTTGCCACTAATTATAAATAAATATAGGGTGTAATTATGAACTGGTTTTTCTAAGTAGTGTTATTATTATTAACCTGGCCTATAATTTCGTTGAATTGGTTTTGCAAACCACACTGGGATAATGACTGGTTTTTGCAAATATGTAGAAGTACCTAGGTAAATTTCGGTAGAAAACATTATTCTCGTGTTGTTGAAAGCTACAAGGTTAATTTTGTCGTTTTCAATCATTTTTTTAGGGAAAGGTACTATTGTGAGGAATCATTGAGGCATTATTATTTCAATAGGAGTCGAGTCATTGAATTATCATAAATGAGGGCATTTCTTAATCTTCAGGTACAGAAGAACTTTCATTTATGTAAAACATAAAAATGTGATTAATAAAAAGTGTAGGTATCCTTAATTGCAAATATTACACATTATAATTTTGAGATGCTCTCTTGGTAAATATAATTTTAAGTAGTTATACAAGTATAATGATTACATATGCCACAAAATACTCGAGTGTTGACAAAAAAGTTAATTAGCACAAATGAAATAGGAAAATGTCACATTTCGGTCTGCTCATTGCATCATAAACGATGATGGATGATGCATTTATGTATTTGTTTTCATTAAGAGTCTGTCGTAACATAAATGTCGCCGCACAGTGAGCAAAGAACAAACACATGTATTACAGTAGTACACATTATACCTATAAAAACAAAAAGTATGTTATTATCATCTTTCACTAACTACCTCACTTACATGTCTGAGATTCTCTGAATTGCTTGCGCTGATTAGCTAGGATGCATGCAGTCCTTGTTAAAGTAGAATCATCTTGAGGATCAAATAAATGAACCAAGGCACTACTATCGTATAATAAAATGAATACAGGTGCAGCAGAATCAAAATAAGTTTATTAAACCATATAGGAGGTGTAGTTAGCAATCACAAAGTAAATCTCAGATTGCAATACACAAATAGGCAAATAAATTATTTATTCTTCTCAATTATTATGTCAATGTGTACGTGAGTAGTGATAGGAATAGTTTCTACTTAGGATTAGCGTATATAAAAATATATAGACTATATAGAATACGTTAGTTTTATAGTATACGTAGAAATATACGATGGGTGTAACATAATGTTTACATTTACCTATAGTAAATAAAGAAATGCCTACCCAAGTACACACTTTACACAATCACCTTGCATAAAACGAGTATCAAGCGCATCTTCATTTACAATATATTTGCTACTGAGATATTGCATGGCAAGGCAAGGTAGCACACATAGGTGATCCAGTGAAAGTGATAAACTGTAATTACAAAGCATTAAAAAGCGTTGATGCACTTGACTGGTCGTATTTGTATGTTGGATGTGCGCTATTACTTATTATTATGTAAGTAGCAGTCATACAAGTTTATTGTTAGCCGCGTGTTAATACGCAGGTATTTTTACAGGTACATTAATACTCACTGCCCATCATAGATACAAAGTGGTCTTATAGCCATTACGATTCATTCGTCGTCTCATCTTAAGCTGTTTGTTTGAAAGCACAAGGCGATGTTACATGTACATAACGTTGTGTACTACAACAAACATTTGCCTGACTACGCCCACCTTGTCGTCATAATACTACGTATAATGTTACCTAATTCTGCAAAAAAGAATTTTAACCTGTCTTTATTATTTTAAAGACTACGTTTGGCTACTGCCAAGATATTTGCGTACTTTAATCCTACCCGCAGTACATTAACGTTTTTTACAGCATCAATCATCATTTGCACACTTAATGCAGTAAAGATATGTGTTTGTACACTTTGATCAGAGAAATTGGGTAGAGATTGCAAATGGACACATACATTTTAAGCTGGCACGTTCATATGTTCTAGAAAAACATAAATTATGACATGAAACGAGCAGCAACGGCATTGAGGTACTCTAAAACACATAGAGAGGTGGAAATCAGACAGAATTGAACCGTAGATGAGTTGGTTGGTACATTTACCATTTACACAGCACAGGAAATAAGATGTTGTTAAAGTCACGAACGAACGATTGTAGTGGAGAGAGTCAATCGTCAATCTCTGACTTTTTTATTGCATGCTCTTCTCCTGTAGACAACACAGATTGTGTTTTATGTGTTCAGACGTGTACGTGTACTAAACTTGACTTTTTAGTTACGTATGATGTACATTCCTGTCTTGTAATAAAATACGTAGGCATATAATGTGGCGAGTCAAGTGAAACGCATTTTTTAATGCTGTAGCTTATACTGAACACAGACGTATTTAATTCCAGACTAAAAAATTACTACGAAAGCTTCAATTAAGTGCTTTTAACAAACTTAATTGATTAGATATGCCTTCCTACTGCATTATGTCATCTTTTATTATTAGGAATTAGACATTAGACCTTATGAACAAACATAATGTGTCTCTGATTTCATTGCAATGTTTGTTTCTCGCACATTTCCTCTTTACGCAGCTAAAAATTCTATTACAACTGTGAGACAAAAAATAAAGGCGCACGCTTGAATCAGCAGCTGTGTTTATACCGACATGATTATATAGAATGGTATGTTAAATGTGTAGGTAATACCAAAAATGAATTGTTCGCCTTTCAACAAGAACAGCATAGAGTGGAGGCAATGAATAGTTGATAGAAAAATGGATACAGGATGCATTTCTCAACTTGTATAAAATACCACTCAAGATTTTATCGTGTTTGTTCTTCCTGTATCTTTCATCTTAATACTCTTGTTTCATTTTAGCAGACTCCAGTCAAAAGTCTCACGTCTCAACTTACCTCAGCACACAGTAGGTCATTTTGGCACTGACTCCTCCGATGGATAATTGCCTACTAATATTTTACTTCTTGAGCAAGTTGAGTTTTTATTGTTGTCTGCTGCAGCATTTCAGTTGTAGGAGTTAGAAGGAATTATAGTAATACTACACTACGGTTTTATATAACTCTGATATAATATCTGTATATATTGCAGCATAGATTATGGATAATCGTTGTATAAATAATTATTTTACCTGTTGGTAAGTATATTGTAGTATATTATTATAGAGAGTCGTTCGGCTAACAGTGCCAAAAATTATTCTTGTGCTCTTTCAAGTGGAGCTTTCACACAGGATGGAAATGCCAAATGGAATTGTAAGGTGTAAAGATTTGGTGGATAGTGATTAAAATAGACTGGATACTCCAAGTTGAATAGGACGACGAAGAATTCGATAAGAAGTACGATGAACGTCTTCATTATTAAACGCTCACTATGCACTTTTAAATTATATGTGTGGAAACATGAACAGGCGTATTCTTCCATTCTTCTAAGATCAGATACACAATGGGTCCGGGTCGTTTAATAGTGCATCGCCATCGCTAAAAAGTTACTAAACCAATTTCCTTGGATTAAAACTAAATATGGTAGTATGGCACTTGTCGTGTTATGGGCAAGTATGAAATCTGTACTATGTAGTTAAAAAAAAAGAGAAAAATATACATAACAAAAGTATTTCAGTCTAGTATCCATTTAAAAATAGTTAGTAGAAAAAATGAAAATACAATAGGAAATAATTTGCTGCTTGTGATATATTTATACTGATAAAATAAGCGTAGGTATGGACATAGATTCAATCTTTTCCGTGTGGTTTTGTTGATTGCTTTTGAAACAATTACCTCCCTATTAAAAATCATAGAATGCATATTGCAAATAAAATTCCGGATTAAAACATTGAAAAAATTATGTAAAATCGTGCAACAGGATGCAGTATGTATCATGCAAAGGCAAATCAGATATGCAAGATTTTTGGCTACTGCCTCTTTTAATTCAACTGGAGTTATTTACTGTTTAATTTATATGCTTTATATTAAAATGTATGTAATCATAAATCGTGAATATGGTACCTACCCAATTAATGGTATAATTTTACTCACAGTATACATTAGACTATCATAATTAAAACTTGTTCATTTATCATACCTTATTTTTATCTCGGCTAATGGGAATTTTCATAACTTATCATTAAGTTCCCAACAAAGTAAGTAAGAGTAGTATGGCAAAAAAAGTCTTGTGTGGTTCTCTAAAAAGTTGGAAAGTATTATCCTTTCATCACTAAATTTGGCATAACAAATTAATTTTTTATAAATACAGAAAATAATCTGAACATGATTATGTTTTTGCAGTACGGCTATAATTATGAAGTGAACGATCCCCCAAACAAAAGTTACTATGGGCATGAAGAAAATGGCAACGAAGCCGGGAGAACTGAGGGAAAATATTTCGTTTGGCTTGCCGATGGAAGACTCATGACTGTGACATACTACGTGGATGGAGAAAGCGGCTTTGTTCCCAAAATCACATTCAGCGATGCCAATTTCCAACCTCCACCACCCCAATAGGATAATAATGATTTCATGACACGTAATATATACTTAAGAAACTAAAAGTTAAGTAAATAAAACATGACCTTCAATTAGTAATTCAAAACGTGATAACGTGACCTAGTATGTTATTATTATGATTCTTCTTCAATATGTATTCACAACAGCTAGTATTTACCGAAATTCTTATCTCCACAATTTATGATCGGCCTTATTCCTTTTCTCAACATGCGGACCAAAGAAATTCGTTTTTATACTTTGACTTTTGTGTTTATTATCAAACATTCCTGTATCTCTCTCTCTTTGTACCTAAATACTTATTATATGAAAACTATGCCATATATTTCCTAGCCATACTTTTAAAGAGTTATCAAAAATAAATCACAACCTCATTATTGATGAACGAACCATGCCGTCGTGAATTTATTGCATCTAAAGAAAATCGTGCATCGCAATACACGTTGTATGCATTTATGCATCTTTTGAAAGCATTAGTGTAGCAAATATGATGAAATGCTCTGAAGATGTCCAAATAAGGTAAGAAAAAGGTATGAGTATAATAATATGTCGTTGAGAACGTGTCGAATAATGTACACATGAAATGATTGGAATGAAAAGTAATGAAGTCCTTGGTCACACATAATGATATTATGTCACACGATGGAGGATTTAATCATTTTGTCATCTCAGTTCATTATTTATTGTTTTCATCAATTATTTGCTTAATTTGACATTTTTGCAATATTCAAGTACCCATAGTGTGTAAGTAAGTACTTTTTCACCGTATCGTATCAGCATATTTTTAGTATTCTAAATTATGTGTAGAATATTACAGATATTTTAATAAGTTGTTAAATACGATGTAAAGAATTATCATTATTATTATACCATTATTTTTATGCAGCAGTACTCTTAGTTTCTTTATGATAGTATTAATAATTATACTTACAATTAGTCCTATTTTTATTATTATGCTAATAAGTAATACACAGTAATACTTTTGTGAATTTTAATTACGGGACTAGATAAACAATCGACTAATTCCAAAACTAATCAACTCATAAACAGATTATCATAAGACGTATTATTCTGAGAGAACTGATCTGCATAAAACTAAGAGTCATATTTATCATTATGCCATGCATACAATGTGGGTTCGTAAAATTAATAAAAATTGTATCCTTAATTATCGTTTATTACAGTAGTAGTGTAGTAACATGTAGAAAGTATACCCAGCCAACTCATTTTTAGTTTTTACAACGTTATCCCCTTCATTCTTCTTTCGCAAGGCAAATTACTTGTATTTATTTATGCACACTTATTTTTCTCACTTATATTACACAATTTTATTTGCAAATGAAAATTATTCAATTCCTTTTGAGTTAAATCAGCCACACATTTTTCTAATATTACCTACTTGTCGCCATTGTCTCACATTTCTTATCAATTAACTCAGTACCTTTACATTAAATTAGATAATTACTAAATTTATTCCTCGACGTCATTGGATTACAATGACATTGAGTGGAACTGATAACCCGCCAATAGAACCCTTAACAAGTATAGTTGGGCAAGATCTTGCACATTTACTTTTAATAATTAGAATTAGTAGTAAATTTTTTGCAAAATCCTTCACACATATTTTAGCATCCCCAATAATCATATTGAAATTATCAATTACCTTTCACTATAAATTCCCTTTTATAAATGCACTCTGACTGTTTACATAAACATTCATTACTAAATCATAAATGGAGTCTGTAAATTGTTTTTGCTTGACCCAAATAGAAAGAGTCAGTTGTAACAGTGCAGTAATAGTAGTGTTAGTAAAAGCAGAAAGTATTTACACATCAAATGCATCTTCTAGTGAACGAGTTTTTTAAAATCAATCCTCATTTTCAATTTCAATCACAATATTACGCAAAAATCTTTTTCATCACTTTATATTATGCTGCTTCTGCGAATAATCAATCTTTCTCTTCTAACTTGCTGTTATTCTTAACCCTTACGTTATTTGTATTTAGCCTTAGTACAAGTACGATTAACATAATTGACGTATATTATATTGAATGTATGTATTATAATATAGAGAAGTGTACCCATTTATTTACCTACGGACATGAATCATGTACATAATAATAACATGTCAATTTTCTATGTCTAACCGTATTAACAATAATATTCATTTTATCTTTGATTTGGCAAACAATCACAACGAATCATCGTCGTGACTTAATATCAATTATTCAACACTTTACAGCAGTTTGTTTAACTATTACACTTTATTTTTATTCTTCCCCACTTCCTTCGTATTGATAAATAGCATACAACTAAACCTACCTAAGTCTTCCCAAGAATTCAGTTGCGTTGCAGTGTTCTGAAAGTTTTCAGGTAACCCCTTATTCTTGCCTTTAATTATTACCTTTAGTGGCTGATAGGGTATTTCATTTTGTATACTTCATGTGGTACAATAACTAAAGTATTCACTAACTCTTTATTCATTTAACCAACTGAAGTAAATAAATGTTGAAGCATTTCTAAATAATAAAGTTCTACCAACATCCACAGGCAATACAAATGTGTTTACTTACTAATCTGTTGCTACATTATGCTGAACCTGAATATTACGGAATATAAAAATAACTGGAATCAATGAATCAATGGAAATAATTTAATTCTAAGAACTGAAATTATAGTGATGGAAAGTAGATTACAAGGAATGAAATTTAGTACAGCATTTGATAAAATTGAGCTACAATATTATTATCATCTTACAGTAATACAATTACAATTTGCAAAATTTTACGAATTATTGATACATAGGAATTTACATGAACATTGAACTTTTGGCCTGCCTTAGGGTGTATCTGTCACGCCCGATCAAATAAGGAAAAAGCATATCTAGCCGTAGTAAGCCGGAAGTTGGGAGGGACAGCAGTGTGGTATATTAGAAAGTACCACTGATATCAGGTAGTACCCAAATGATAATAAAGCCGAATTTTATTTTATGTATATTTTACCCAGTTTCAATGAGACTACAATAACAAATGTTTCCATACCACAATGTAGGGAAATTACCTTGAGTCGGCATAACTTTATCGTTAACTTGCACCTCCACCTCCATGTGGTCTTCCCCCATGGGTCTTATCCACGTTGGCAATACAACCAGCTGGATGTCACCCAACTGACGTAACTAATTCAATGTTACTCAACTTAGTTGAATAACATCCACCTAGTTGTATCGACAGCGTCGCTAAGACCCATGTGGGAGGACAACATGGAAGTGGAGGAACAAGTTGACGATAAAGTTGTGCAGGCAAAGACGTTGGAAAAAGTAAATACGACTGTGGACGACGTTGCACAGGCACCAATTCCATAGGAAAAAATTGAAACTTGTCTAATACATCATTCAAGGAGGTATGCGTTATAGGCAGCACTTCCATATTTCATTGAGGGATAATATGGAAATAATATTATGTCATTCTGATGGAACTATTATGACTGCAAGCTGCGCTACATTAACCTGCCCATAAGGCTTTATTTGCCAGTGACCGTGAAGTTTACGATCTCAGGATAGCTGGTGTATCAAAGGTGGTAACCGGACAACTCAACGCGAACAACTCAAAGCTGCACCAACTCACCGCAGGTAATTCATTGCAGGGCATAATTTGTAGCAATACAAATAGGC
>JABASD010004044.1:0-17079 GCA_019776165.1 Pogonognathellus flavescens | reverse complement strand
ATTCGATCAGGTTCGTGTTCGGTTCGGTTCGGTAAAAATCTTAAATAATTGTTCGGGTTCGGTTTTTTACCGAACCGAACAGTGCCGAACACCGAACAGTTCGGTTCGGGCCCACCTCTAGTGCACAACCACACAAAATATAGCCGAGATTTCACATAACCCCTTTTTGAATCATTTTTGGGAGGGATATGCCCTCTTCTCGGTACGTCCTTGCAAACCACACGCACACACTTCTGAAACCTTTATCACGGTTGCCAGAAATCCCAAACGTAATTTAAGGACTATCTGTAGATTTGATGTGTTCATTTATCAAAGAGATATAAATTTATAAAAAATTATTTTTGAAACGTTATTTTAAAATTAAGCTTGTGAAAAAAACTAAAGAACTATCGTAGTGCAACGTGTTTTCAACCTCTAAATACCACGATTGAAGAATAACTTTGAGAAATTGATAAATCATCCATCAAAAGCAGAAAACTAAGTTTCTTGGGGGTTTTAAACAAATCTAAAGTCTAAACCTAATCTAATTCTAGAGTCTAAACCTTCCATTTAATAATTTTATTGTTTTTGTAAACATAAAAGATTACTTGGTTTAGAAACAGATTTGGGTGGTTGTCATTTGATTTTGGTAACATCTGGCGTGCCTATTGTGTTATAGAATTTCTGAATGTAACCCAATACCTATAAGTTAACTATGACTGAGCCTGAGTCTAGAAGTACATATGATGATGCTTCTTCTGGCTTGGTTTCGTGTTCATATAATATTCGTGTGTGTGTTTTGCTTCAGTACTTATAAAAAGTACATTAGCTCACATAAAGAAAAGGGAAAGCACGGATAAGCTTTTAAGATGCTCGGTCTGCTTTCTTATGTACTTCTTCGTTTCTTGCATTTACTACCATGAATTCCGCCGTCTCTTATGCTACCTCGTGTAATATTCTAGAAAATATAAACTTTTTTACACAGGAATTCGACAGAGTACGTTTGACTCTTTACTGTACTACTAACGCTTCCTTAGAATTGCTTTGTCTCTATGTGTTGGTACTTATAAAATGTTCTATATATATAAAAATAGTTATCTGCCTAAATGCATGTACCTTATCTGCAGATTTGCATATGCTGCGCTGTGTTGTGCATAATGCTATTCAAATAATGTAAATTTGTAAGTAGCAAACTTCGGGTACAAATATGAAACAGGCTTTATGTATTTGTAACAGTATTTGCAAAATGCAAATAATTTAGTACAAAACTCCTGCAACGGTAGAACAAAAATGATAATAAACTTTTCTTAATAAATATTTTACTTCTTTATTTACAACCTACATACCTACCTTAAACTTGTTTTTTGCGTGTGGTTTATACGTGGTCATAAAATACCTTACCCGGTTACAGAAGACAATATCTTTTTTAGTTTATGTTCCGGCTTTAAATAAAGAAAGAGCAAATTAATTAGTATTAACTTTTTACTTTTGTTCTTGAAGTTTAAAAATTGAAGAAAAATATTTACTTGTATTGAAAGGGTTACGACACAGGTACTTTGAATTCATCTGACTCTGACACTCCGACACATGAAAAAGATAAAAAATAAACTGCCGATCAAATCGCTTTCTTTGGTTTTGACTAGGAATGAAGTGTGATGTGAACGAAAGTGCACTTTTTGATCTTCTATGATTTTGAATGACATGAAATACAATTTATTTGTGTAGCTTCATTTGGTGTTTGTCACGTTTTTTACAGCAGTATTCTTTTACTTGAAAATAAATTATATCACAATGTATGTTACACTTACTTTCACATTAAAGGCCCCGATTTTAAAGGCAAAATAAATTTCCATTTTCTACAAGTATAGCATCCCGTTAGGACGAATACGAGAGTAAGCTATCGAAAATAAAATCACATTTGCAATCCAAATTCGCTCAAAGTTTGGAGTGACACGAAAAGAAAATATTTAATTCTACTTTCCTTTAAAGGTTGGCAGTAGACATGACTTGATGTATTGGAATGCATAGGCATACGTTTTTTACAGGCTTAGAAAGCTATGAAAACTTAAGGGTCACATTTTTATATCACATAAGAAAAATGTGAGACACGAAACACGATCACTCGAAATTAGAAACTAAAATACCTACTTTAACTTTCATCATTTTCTCTTAACTTAATAAAAAGTACTGGTACAAATAATTGCAATTTTCTACTCTTTTTTGTTACACAGTTTACATTCTACATGCTTTTTCTCTGCTTGCATTAAAAATCTTTTTATTTACGCTCTTTTGTAATTTTTAAATAATCCATTCCATCCCATGTGTGACAAAGACTATATTATATGCAAATCTTATGAATTTTTAGTACATTTAGGACTTTTAGACATTTCATGTTTTTTTAAACCATTAGTACCTAAATCTATAGTTGTCATTAACTGTGGGTTGGTTTATTTCTTATTAGTGTGAGAATCCAACACTTGAAATGTGTGACGGAAGTTGCCCATTTGCACTGTACAGTTGACGCCGCAAAGTTTCTGCAAAGGATGGCCGAGACTCTTGTCCGATCGACGATGAGAAATCACGTTCCCCAACACTGTGTAAACATCAGTCACCGAAATTGCACAATGGTCAATGGCAGTCCATCGGTGTCACTTTGGGACTTTGCGAGTAATTTTCCAATAAATTCTAATAGCATTCTTAACATGAACATGAGTCACATCATCATTGCGACTCAATTCGTCCTCATACATTCTTTCTATTCACTTTTCTTCGATATTTAGCAATGACTGTAAATTTAAACTTGTAAAACTGTAAAGTTACTTTGTACTCAGATAGCATTATTAAATTTGAATAATGCGTGGCTATGTTTAGTTTATTCCACTCCACATGGAGAAACGTTTGTCAATATCAACGATAAAGGTAAATATTACTCTTAAAAGTATTATTGTAATGTAAATTGTAATATTGTAAATTAAACAACGATGCAACAAGATGACTAAGGCAGAAAAGTACAGCTTTGTTTGTATTTTACCTGTCACTTGTAAAATGCACGAGGAAGTTGTTAAGAAAACTGAAAGATTGTTTTAAATAGATATACAGAAAAGTAAAATACATCTATAGGTATACCTGAGCAAACAAAGTCCTTATAAAACCGTATAACAATCCATCAAATGCAAGAATGAATTCTTGCAATAAAGAATTATAATACAAATTAACGTTTAAATGTATGCAAATGTTTCCTAAATGCTAAAATATTAACTTAATCGTACAACTGCATGTACACATTATAGGTTCAAGCAAACAGGCAGCTTTTTTGGTAACACTTACCGAATTTTTGAAATATGGCAAAACAAAATCAAGAAATTGTTTACTGCCAGCCTAAATGATTGTTTATATGTATATTACCCTAAAAAATATGTCTGATTCTAGATTTTAATCAAACAATAACTGAAACAAAGAATATCTTGTATATGATTATTTTCTTATTCAGCAATTAATTTAATTAGCTTTTCTTGTAATACTATTATTATTAGCGTTATCCTTACGTACTAGTAATACAGTTTGCCTTTGACAAAGAAAGTTAATTTCAAAACATTTCAGACAATATTCCAGCAAATTTAATGAGAAACTTTCGTTCGCCAATTAAAGCAATCGTTATAAACTTCTGCAACTATACTTGTACGAACAAGTTTAATAAAATATTTATAAGCAAAGGATTCTTAGATTGGGCAATAAGAAGAAATTGCAAAAGTTTCTAAAGTTCTTATTTCTAAAGAATACATAGAATACATATGTTACGAGTTACGATAAATATGCTACATGATATAAGTGTATTAATACTTTCTCCCATACTGTTGCTTGTTAATGCATGCAATAGTAATTTTAGTAATAGTTAGTGTGGAATAGCTTATGGATCGGGCATTCATTCAAAAAACCACAAATATCTACTGCTTGTTACGTAATGCATCGAAATTGAAATACAAACAAATAATTGAAACAGCTTTAAGTTGTAAGAAAGGTAAAAAATGTATCATAATGATGTTCTTTGTGTGATTCAGTGAAAGTTGTAAATATTGGGGCCATGATTGATATGTAAGGGGCGCGTTGTATTTGTATACGAGCATTTATTTATGAGGATTGTATACCACCACCTGCACCTGTGAGAATATATCTAATTAAATTTTAATGTAATTATTAAATATCAACAATATGTGTTTACAGTATTATAATGTTTCTAGATAGATAAATACAAATACAATATTGCACCGCAGTTTGAACATAAAATGTATGCAAAAAAGATTTACTGTAACATTATTTTCTAGGTATGTTAAGCCAACTGATAAATATTGCGTTCCATAAAGCATATAGGTACTGTAAGTGTTAGTGTGTTAGTTTATTATAGTAGTAATACTCAAAAGATAATTAATGTTACATCTTCAATGCAAATATACAAAAGGTCTGGTAATGTGTGCGTGTAAGCCTGAATGAGCTTGTACAAAAATTTTATCGAATTTTCATGCATGAGAAATTAATTTTACGCAGACATTGTTCATTATTGTTATTCCTGTTTTGATTGTTAGTAGATAAACTAAAATTGATTGTGAATTGAACGATGTAATGAATATAAATGTAGAAATGATTATGCTACAATTGTTATGAAGTATATAAATAAAATATCAGAAAAAATATTGTACGAAAATTGTGTGTGAATCAAAAGTAGTGGTGCTAAGTTAGCGTCTTCTGGAATGGAATATAATTGTAACATAGATGTATCTTGTGTACACTTAACCATTCTTATGCACGTGCAGTTGTATGTAATTTACGTACTGTAATGTAAACAAGAATGTAAGTAAGCCAAATGTACAAATGAATTATTTATATGAACTATAATTACATTAGTAATTTACGTTAGTAAGACAATGTAGGTATAAATGTATGTAAACTTAATATGATATCTTCATTTTAACACAAAAATTATCCAAGTATTTTAATTCGAGTGAAACTGAAGTCACGATACCGGGGGAAAATATTATATACGGTAAAATTTTAATTTGAAAATAAAATTCTGAATGAACAGACAAATAAAAACTACGATCCTGCAAAAATTCTACTTTCTCCGCTGTCAAAACGAAATAATTCGTTCATTTTAAAATTTTCCAAGCTTAACCCCAATCCACCATTAGTATAGAGAATTTTTCCTAGTTTTCACATCCTTGTACAAATATACGTTGTTTTAACAGGAAAATAGTTTGATGGCTACACTTGCCCCATTTAAAAGGTAAGTGAACATAAAATTTCTGATGCAAGCAAAATCCTAGAACAAAAATATCATTACTATTACCATTAAAAGTTGGATGTTTATTAGTTGCTTACACTTTTGCCTTTTCTGTTTTTCTTTTTTAATGATTTGGCTTTAGATTTGTATACATTGTAAGGAAAAACTGTGCAAATGAGATTTTAATGCTTCTGATATCAGTCATACTGTTTCCACCACAAATGGTGTGTGCATTATTTCACACAGAATTTCCAAACAGTCTGTGAGTCTGTGTCTGCTTCAACAAAAGCCATAAAAAATTTATTATTTATGAAGGATACAGAAGATATTTGCTGGAATTCATTGCTTTTGCAGCTTGAGCGAGAAAATAAACATCATTTGTTAATGTTCAGTGCATGGGTAAATTCCAGTTGTAAAGCTAAAAGTTGTTTATTCTTTGCAAATTCACAACCGCAGGCAGCAGCAACACAAATAATAATAAACAACCCATCTACCAAACCATCATGGTGATTAAACCAAGTAATGATGATGATGCAAGCAATTATACGTATTTATTCAGTACCTACATACTGATGTTGATGCATTGTTTATGTATACCCAATAAAAATACACAATTTTATGCATCCATCATCATTTCTATAGGTAAGGTAGCCATCTTGAAACCACGTTCCTTGTAGCATGTATCTCTATATACACAGAATAAGATTGCGCATAATGGTTTAATGGCAAATGTACCAGATGCTGACGATAATAATAAATATTTCTATTTAATTCCTTGTTATGGAGAAATATGCAACATTTGCCAACAATTAATTAGGTATTTGTAGTTTTCTAAAGAAATGATGAGGTTAATTGGAAACAAGAGAGTGAAAACAATAGAACATGAAACAATGCTCATAAATACCCGGAAAATACTTTTACTAGAATATTGGCCAGAATTATGTTATTCACAACAAATGCATTGTAACAAACATTTTCTTCCGTTGTTTTCTGCACATAAATTATGTAGTTCAACTCAAAATGTTGAAATGTACACATTTCCCATCATCCCATCCTACAGATTGACATAGTTATTTTCTAATTGAAGTTTTGTACTTCACTAAATGAATCTCAACTTTCTAGAATGAATACAACAAAAGGTTCACCTTGACACATATAGGTAGTAATTATTAAGTATATGAATGACCATGTGGAAATTTATAAATGCTTCGCCTGCATTTAACCCGTGTTTTATTTTATTACGAAAACAACTGAGATTCACGTATAATATAGATAGTTGAATCGGTGGACATTCTTTTTACAATTCTTTTTACAGCTTCACCATACACTTGCCATTACAGTTCTCAGATAATATTTATTGCACTCGTGATGCTATTCCTGTCTCGACTCTTCTTTTTCGTATGCATACATATTTTTCGGATAAAATCCTTGAAACATTGATGATATTCCGTTTCTCACCCAAAACAAGCATTATTCTCCCAAGTACCCATTTGAATATCCTGATCTATACAAGTAAAATTACATTCTTAGAGCATTATTTCATAATAAAATGCACTCTCATGCTATCTGCACACTTACGATTCGTTTTTCTGGTTGATGACCATTTTTTCACGTCTTAATGCACTGCAGTTGGTTTTTATCATAGAATTACTAAGCTACTACTATGCCACTATTTTACTTACACTTACATTAGTTACATCCCCTTCGGTCGTATTTTACTTTACTGACGTAGTGAGACGTGAACAAATTGTACGAGTTAGTTCTTTTACTCTTTGCCTTCAGCTCTTATTTTCGCAGTGAAAGAAAAATTATATTTTTTACTTATTTGTTCACTTGATCTTCAGAGTAAAGCTCTTCCAGCACCATTGGAAGATATAAAAAACTGAAATAAAATGTGCTTCATAATAATAATATAAGAAAGTTGATACTTTGGGGGATTTATACATATAAAATAATATAAATAATATAAAATGCATGAATTACAGAATGTCTCATGTGAGAAATGATCTTCAATCTTGTGATCCATGGTGTATAAAAATGAAGCTGGAGGAAAAAAGTAGCTTTTCTCAACATTTCGCAGCAAGATGCACGTTTTTCCTTGTGGGTGCTCTCCAGTTTCTTTTTCTGTCTTATTTTACTCTTCCCAAGGTAGCCATTTGTTAGCTCCATTTCATCAGACGATACGATGCAAGGACTTGCACGCAATAATATAATACACTCGTATTCCAAAGGATCGTGGTATCAGACACACTTCACAAATCGTGCAATTCTTCAAGACTTTTTTTATTAAGCTCAGTCAGTTCGGTATATAGAAATAGAATACTTCATGCACCGTAGGCTTGTACTTGGAAACTATATATTATGGTATACCTTTAAAAACAAGGTAAAAATATATATCTACACTATGTACTTATAGATACCTATATTTTGTATACTTATATAGTACCTTTGCAAAATGTTTAAAAGCTTTTTCGAACAAAATGGATGCTCATAGTCAATATATTATGTGTGCTAAAATGATCAAAGATTCATCCTACTGAAAACATACAACAATGAAATTAATCTCACAAGTTTCAACGTTGAGATTGGGCAATCATGTGAGGAACACTGATACAATGTTATTCCCAGCACACTCCTACGCTCACATTTTAGGTAATTAATTTTTGCATGGCTCACGCACGTGAGAAATATTGCTAAAACAATGGGAACACATACTTTCGTACCTAGTCACCTATTATATATGATTAGGTTTACATATTGTAGTAATCTATATATACAATAAAGTAAAAGCATGTTTACATTTGCTGACTTGCTTTCATCATTGAATTCTAATGTGAAAACTCAAAGCGATTGTAATTACAACGCTGCTGGGGTTGTATGCACAAAAATATTTATAAAACTGATTGTGAGCTACAGGAATTACTAGGTGGATACTGGATAGCGGGTAAAAGATTACTTAGTCCTTCCATATCATAATATATCATTGTTACATATTTTATATTGCTGGGGGATATAATGATGTTGAATATAAAATTAGAATATATAATAATATAATGATTCCACGATAACGGTGCATTCGATTATGCAAAAGCTCCTAAATTATTGTAAATCAGCATTTGAAAACGTAACATTTTAGTAATGCCTGAGTTTTTAATGTGTCAACTATTTATGTATTTTAACGTGAAACGAATTATGATTTGGTGCTATGTGCAAATACATATTATGTAATAGCAATAGTTATAATACACATCAATGGATCGTTAATTGAAAATACAAAGTTCATTTATTGCAGCCTTGTTTTTTCAATTCAGTCTTTTACAATTTGATTGGGAATATCAACTATTATGTTATTAACTAACAGAGTCAATTTCTAATTATAAATCAACATATTATGTTCGTGCTATAGCTCATCTATCATGGTAAAGTTCTAAACTATCACCTACTTTTACTTAACAAATCATTTTTTAATATTATCTATTTCAAAGACACTGTAATTATAATAATTATTTTATTATTAATTGTACATGTATATCTAATTCGTCCGTAATTGCTAATGATATTCGTGTATATCCTACTAACTACATGTATCATTTAATTCATGTTAAATTAATAGTATATTTTTGTACTAAATCTAAATCAACAAGTACCTACTATTTGAGTTTAAATTGGTACTTATTAAATTCCGGACAGCTGCAGCTGCTATTGTCGTTTAATTATGAGTTGATACGTTTGTTTATAAATTGTCAGTGTAATGTAAATATTTAAATTAATTGTCAATGTGTTCGATTGTAAGATATCTTACTGCTATACAACCTTCCTGCCTCCTTTCTTTCCATTTGTTTCCGTTCATGACTTTTTGGGAGCATCATCAGTTTCCATCTTCGAAAACTTTGCCTGCAAATTGAGAGATTCACTGCTTCCAGGCTTGAGATCCGACAGAGTTAAGGCTCGTGAAATCAATGCCAATTCAGCGTTGGAAAGTCCAGTGATTTCAGGTTTCAAAGGAGAGGGAGCCCACAGTACTCCATGACCATCCTCCGCAAGAAGCTCAGCTACACTGTAGTATTTATTCACTCCAGTACCAGGATGATCATACTTTACTCGCAATTCCACCTGGTAAGGCTCATTATCTTCAAATAAATCGTAAACATAATCCCCCGAAATTCTGCAATCAAAAATTCAAAGCATTGTATCACATTTTAGATACCCCAGATAAATAAAAATGTAGTGTTTATATTTGAATCAAATAATAATGTTAAAAATATTTTACGTTTTCTTAATTGTCAGAATGCACTCTTTCCCCACAACTAGCTCATTAAAACGTTTGATTGCCTCGTCAGTCCAACGCAAGATGGGAGATATACCGGACAACAGACACATATATGCCTGTAATTAATTATATTTAAATAAAATGAAAATTGAATAATTTTTTAGTTTTAATCCTTTTCTATTATAGAGATTGCAGTTACCAAAACGGGTACTTCTCTAGTGTAGGCCTCAGACAATCTGCAAACTTTGTTAAAATCCACCACCAATTTCTCTCCAGTTTCCAATAACTGAATCTTGACTGTGCGCTTTTTACCATCCTCTTGATCCATGGTAGGTTCCAGAACTATACCACGGCAGAATACCTTCTTTTCATTTCTTATCATCAGAACAGCAACAAGCTCAAATTCAATGTAGTCTTCGTCCTGGTAAGTTTTATATCCGAAGTTTGGTAATAGATCCTCAGTCATCTTTTTTTCCAGCTTCTCTTGATTAACTTAATATCAAATTATTTATGATTAAAAATTATTTTACATTTTCGAATGTTTATAAAATCAGTTAAAAAGTACAGAGTAATAGTAAGTTAAAACGAATATAAAATACCATGGACGTTCTTGGTTGGTTTGCAGTGACATCCCCACTCTTTTTCACTGGTTACAAAAAATTTCCAAGGGTGCTTTGCATACTGCACCTTTACCCGCATTATACTATCAACGGCTGCACTATCTTTTCCGAGAAGGTTATGTTTATGATTGATGGCAACCTTGACGATCTTCTGCTTCTTCACTGGATCATCTGGAAATTATAATGATTATAACTTGCACGATGAATATTATGTAACACAAAAGTAGACGAATGGCAAAATTGGCAATTGACAATTATTAATTATTGTAATCATGATTATGGATTAAAATATTATTTGATAAAAAACAGACTTACAATTGTTGGAACCCTTTTTCGGGTGCATGTAGTAGCATACTTCCTTAAAGCATTTGTCCGATTTACCATCGTGGAAAGGGCAAGGAATATTTTTAGGATCCATCACTTCGTCAGGTGTCAACTTTCCTAAAATTTGAAAACCTGGAGCGTTTTGAAGACGACCAGCAGCTCCTAAAATATTAGCACGACTATAATAATGAGCTGAAAGAGGATCCCAATTATCTTCTTCAACTTTCTTTTCCTTCTGCTGCTCTGCCACAGGATCCCAATTCCAATCGGCGTCTCCAACTTCCTCCTTCCTGTTCGTTGTTTCGGACGATTTTTTCTCTTCTTCAGACGATTTTGCTTTTCCTTCCATCTAACAAAAATAAGTAACAACGTCAAACTAAACACCGGCAATGGCAAAAAACGTATTACAGGCACATGAGTGAGTAGTGCACTTGCAACGAAAATGTGTTGTAAAAAACGCTTTATTACACTACGCTAGACTAGACTGACTAGAGGTGAACGATGCCCCCGATCAGGCTTGGTACTGTGGTTATAAAATATTATATTTTGTTAATATTTTGTGTGAGTGGAATATGAAAGGCGTAAACAGAGGTAGTCATCGGGGTTACATCATGTAACTCCGACTCTGTATACGCCTTTCATATTCCACTCACACAAAATATTATAAACCACAGCACCAGATGCCTGGATGCCGCATGCCGGATGGAACTACATACTCCACTCGGACTCCGTACGGAGTTTGATAGGGACAATGGAATGGACTAACAATAAGTCGACTATAAAAGTAAACAGGCCGGGGGACGGAGTTGGAAAGCTGTTTCAAACGGAGTTTAGCGGAGTTAAAAATTTTAATTTGTGAAATTATTAAAATTAGGCATGTATATAATATGATTTTGGATTTACGAAAATTTAAGCTTAAAAAGGGGTGGTAGGGACAACGGAGCGCCGGAAAGCCAAAAATTTTAACAATCGTTCACCTGTAGCTTACACTACGCCGACTTTGCTATAAACAATAGCGGACTTGTTTCCGACTTTGCTATAAACAATAGAGGACTTCCGACTTTGCTATAAACAACATAGGCGTCCCCAATTTGGCCTTGGGGACATTGCTAATAAATGTCCCCACAGAAATTCTGAAATAAGTAGATTTTTATCAATAGACATAAACAATTTAAACATTTTTTACGATAATTTATCCAAAAAATGAATTTTCTGCACTAAAATGGAAGAATATTTCTAGAAAAATTCGTGCTGCGGACAAAAATGTAGTCAATTGACAAAATTATGTCCCCACACTCCCGCCAAACAACTTCCGACGCCTATTGATAAACAATCAACAATAGAGGACTTCCGACTTTGCTATAAACAATAGAGGACTTGGCAGACGTGGCTATAAACAATAGCGGACTTGGCAGACGTGGCTATAAACAATAGAGGACAGAGGACTTGGCAGACGTGGCTATAAACAATAGAGGACAGAGAACTTGGCAGACGTGGCTATAAACAATAGAGGACTTATTGAATGTCCTCTGGGAGAACATCGCCCCCTCCCCCACTATATAGGTGAGCCACACCACACACCTCCGATTGTAAGGCGATGCTTTCTCAGGACATTCAGAAAGCCCTCTATTTCAAATTTACAATATAAAATATGATATAAGTTTGATTAAAAAGTATATAAATAAAATGATATAGTTCCTATACCGTTATGCTGGTCAGTTTGATTACTCGAACGAATTAAATTTAGCTGTTTTGGAAAAATTATGAAAAATCAACAACAGTGACTCCAGTCATTCAGTCCAGTGAGTCCAGTCCAACAGTTGCAGAGTTGCACTATACACTTCCTCATTCCTCACACACCCGAATCAAAACAATAAACTGACAAACTGACAACTGAACTTGAACGACGCTTCCAGATGATGAATAGAATTATACTACCAAAAGAGTGCAGCCGGCACATTTATTACGGTCCGTCCAAGTCCAACTAAACTTTCTTTTCGTTTCCGATTCGTTGTTTGCTTTTATACATGTACAACTCTGTACAACTTCGCTTCTTTCTACTCACGGCGGCACGGCTTGGCTTGGAGGAGACGCTACCTTTGCTAACAACAAGCAAGCCACTCAAATCTGCATTTTCTTACTGCCTTTGGCCTTTACACTTTACATTACAGTTTAAGTTCATTTTGTATGAAATTCAATCGGATGCAAGGGTGTAACTACGTATGGGCTCACCGTGCTTGAGCCCCCCCCCCCTAAATTCCGGAAAAAAGGGGTTGTCAGACTTGCCTTGCAGTTGCATGTATTAGCATTACGCAAGATCTTCATGATGATAAACCTTTAAGCCCGTAGTATTTTAGACGATTTTCAGCCCCCTCTAAACGGATTGAGCCCCCCCCCCCCATTACAAATTTCTAGATACGCCTCTGACCGGATGATTACTTACTTAATTTCAATATCATCATCATCTGAATGGTAAACCTTCATTCATAATCTCTGGGGCAGGGGCTAGTGTGTTTATAGTGCCTATGTAAATGGACCCTTGAAATAAACAAATGCATATACAACCTAGAACCTAAGGTTGTAGGTACTAGGTAAATTGAAAAAATTGCCTATTAGCGTACTATCAACTACCGTATAGGCTAACTATTATAATTATAGACTATTATAATATTATAACTATTATAAGAAGACATAATGCAGAAATTAGTTATTACAGAAAATAATAATATTTTCAAGCACTACTATTATTCTAATTAGCAGGTTAGGTTAGCCAAGGGCGAATTTACAATGTACCTTTGCTAAATAATTTACTATTATGTTTTGCATGTGATGGGAAAAAAAGGATAAACCATTATTATATTTGTATCTAATATCATGTGTAAACACTTCTATCTTATGTAACTGAACATGAGTTGTATATCATTTACAAGAAAGCAAAACTAAATGCGAGACAATGCAGAAATTGGTTGTTTTCAGTTTAATAAATATACATGATGTTATAGCCCGAGGTTTTTGTAAAACCCATTGAGTTAATTATGGTCGAACTCCTTTCTTCCTATACACCATGATCATCATCTCCTCAATTCAAGTCTCATCCAATTTATTTTATTAGTAGTATACAGCAGAGGTCTGCTTCTCATTTTTCTCATCGTATATACAATTTACCGCTTCTCTCACACACAGACGAGAAATTGTGATTCTGCAGTGCAATTCATAGTGGAAAGTGGAAACTGACAGATAGTCTTCTACCACAAGTGAAAGCAAACCAAATATTTATTTAATTTCACGGGTGCATCCTCCTTGTCCATTCGTTTTCATCAAATAGGAAGCAACTCCACATACACATCGCAGTAGTACAGCAGCTTTGTTTGGTTTTGGTCATGTCATGCCTCTCTCTCTTGCCTTGTTTTCCTAAGAATTCTATTTCATCTCTGTGTCGCTGTTCTCTGAAGTTTTACTGAAGTTCTGTAGCCTCTTGCCTTGCAGTTGCATGTATTAGCATTACGCAAGAGCTTCATGATGGTAAACCTTTAAGCCCGTAGTATCCACAGTCTCCAGTCAACTGTAGAATGTGTACTGTACCTACTGACTGTGTATAAAGTAAAGGTATCTCATTTGAAATGAGATTGCCAGTCAATAATGTCATTGCATTGAACTCCTCGCTCTCTCTTTCTACCATATCTCTTCATCCTTTCACCAATGCTAAATACATCCCATTCTGACAACCAATTTCGTCGAACATAACATTATTGTCCTTTGTAATAGCATTTGTAGTAGTACAGCAGTAGTAGTAATAGTTTTCTATATATGCAGTGCAATTTTCATTGTGAAAGTTCATTCATTCTTTGCTAACATATTTGAACAACAATATTTCCTGTACTTGGTAGTGATCAAGGGTATAGTGGATAGACAAATATTTTATTATGTGTTATGTAAAATCCAATTCCACAATAAAAGCAAAAAGGGAGCAGAATGTTTTACATTTAGTATGTACTCATAGCAAATTGTCTTCTGACTACATAATGCCGTAGAGATTTCAAGTTGGTAGACACTGAGGTCAAAAATATCATAAGGTAGAACAACATTGTCGAAGTTATCAACTTTATTATTATATTTGCGAAGTATATATAAGTATACAATCTTTTATTTTGATATGTTGCCAAGATTTAGTATTTGATCTTTGACTGTAGAATACAAGACTATGAATATACAGTCTGGCAAATGTTGGTAATAAATATAATAATATGGAATCCATATAATAAGTCTCACTTTGAATATACACTTAGCTTTGTATTAAGATAAGATATGCATTATGTAAAATTGTTTACTACAGCTATATTTGCAAGATTTATTCTTTTCCCCATTAAATATACATGTGTAATGATCCAAAATTAAGCATGGAATTATTTAAACTGTGCTTGGTGTTCCAAAAACAAATTGTTGTTCTTAAGAGACTTTCGTTAACTTCTGCTTATACACCTTGGCAGAGTATCTGTAGGTAATACTCAAATTAGAATTCATTTGGTTTCATTAAAACCCAACTTAGAATCAACCGTCACATTACATGCAAATTAAGTTAGTGTATATTGTACAGATATAATAAGGATGTTCCTTTAACATTGCTGAAAATTATCTCAATTTTGTTGAATGTAAATGACATGTAAATGCTGAACTGTATATAATATTTACATAGATTTACATATACCTTGATATATATTTATGAATGAATTTACTTACACATAACTACTACTATGCTATATACTGACTGAAGCTTGAGCATATTAATTTTTTGGCAACTCTCACTACTTGAGTTTTTTCTCATAAGAAACATTTGCATAATATATGTAGATGAATAATACGTAAATACTTTCTCATGTCCTGACATACTTTATCACAAGTGGATTATGTAACTGCTTATTTTTCACAATGAATTTTTCTTAGTTTTCTCACTTAGTCAGACAGTGAGTGAGGAGAGAAGAAACAAAAAGGCCTAGTGTGTCAACAAAGACTCCAGAGAGACACAATATATGTCACATATAAAGAAAAACTGGTAACAACAACAACAGCAAGGAAAAGAAAATTGGCAAAAAGCTTAATTTTTCTGAAGGACCCTCTTAGCAAACACCAGCAACTAATTAGAAAACGAAATGCAAAAAAAGCTTTGTGTCACTTGTTTAAGCTTTAATTTTTACATATAGATATTTCGACTATAGATAAAATGACTCAGGCAATTCAAAATTGAGCTAAATAAAATTAAGAACATTGTTCTCAGATACCTACTGCTTAATTTCGTATATCAAATATATTTCTTACATGCAAACTACAAGCAGGACATAATGTTTCTAATTTATGATAAATTATTTATCCTGCCGAACCGTGTACCCATAATACCCTCCCATAACTGATAACAATTGAATTTTAGTATTTTAATTTACAAGCACAAAAGTTAATATAAAGTTGAGTACCTTACCTACGCAAATGCCTAATACAATTATTACTTTACCCAATGAAAGCCTTGCAAAAATTTAGTTAGTTAAGCTATCTAATACTGCAGTACCTATACAGAGAGAAGATTGCAAATACCAGGAATGAATTATTTAATATTTATTAATATTTCATTTCTGCTTTGAATAATATAACACAAAGCAAGGAAGCTAAGGTCTAATAGTATATTAGCAAGAGGTAATTAGGCATACACAGATACCTAAATAATACAATTAGGTATCTGTATAATGAAAGCACTCTACTATGGTAAAATGAAAATTGATTTCAGCTAGGGACGATCCTTAACCATAACATTAATACTGCATGCTGTAGTATACAAAAACTGTACAGATAACAGTTATTATACGGTACCGTTAATGATTCATAAATCTGTAGCCTACATAATGAGTTTCCTGACACTACCAACGACACTCTCTGTTAATAATTATGTAATCGTGACCATGAGTACAGGGTTTCCCTTTGCTCGCAAGTCGCAACAGCTTTTTAAGTGGTGTATCATCTCCATTCCACTTGCCCAACCCAGAAATGATATTCTGTCACATTATAATGCAATCACGTCTTACATTTAGATTTATATCATATCATCAACTTTCAAAATCATAAATATCTGCTTTGTACATTCCTCCATGACTCTATATATGTTATGTGCTTTATAATACATTTAGATATACCTATCCTTGTATACGTGTCGGATATCTCAGCGCTCCGCGCTCCGCCAAACGGCTATCTCAGCGCTCCGCACTCCAAACGGCTATCTCAGCGCTCCGCACTCCCAGCACTCCAAACGGCTATCTCAGCGCTCCGCACTCCCAGCACTCCAAACGACTATCTCATCGCTCCCCACTCCAGCGCTCCCCAAACCCTGTCTCAAGGCAACCTGAATGTGTCTCAAGTCAACCTGAATGTGTCTCAAATCACCCCAAATGATTCCCACAACACCCAAAATGTCTCTCAAGTCACCCCGAATGTGTCTCAAGTCAACCTAAATGTGTCTCAAGTCAACCCAAATAAGTCTCAAGTCAACCCGAATGATTCTCACAACACCCCGAATGTATCCCAAACCATCCCCAAATGAATCCCACCACACCCCAAATGAATCCCAAATC
>JABASD010004043.1:0-17091 GCA_019776165.1 Pogonognathellus flavescens | reverse complement strand
TAAGTCAGTACTTTCCAATTTCAAATATGTGCTCTACACTTACTTATTTCATAACTCGCTTCAACAAATTCAACCAGCTTCATTTATTAAATAAAATTAGTAAGGTACTGTCACCCTAAATGTTGTTTACATTAGTCATGACCATTTGCAAATTAATATTTGATTAATACCTATTTATATAGGTACTTTACTTATGATTGTACTTTATACTAATTAAATGAATCCACAATAGCAATTCTTGTTATTTGTCATCTTTTAAAATTCCGACTTGGATATAACCGCTATAAAAAGCCGGTTATGACATTAATAGTTGAATAATTCACTTACATTTAGGAAAACAAAGCGATCGTGTACAATTAGCCAGTCCACACTATACAGCCACCTACGCATCAGCCTGGCAGCGAGACAGGAAGCAAATATTATTATGTAAGTAGTATGAAATGCATAATGGATTAAATTATTATGACGCAGAGAACAACGAAGTCGTAATTATGAAAAAGTCGGATTAAGTAGTTGACTCGGAATTGTATAATTGTTTGTTCATTATTAAAAGCACGCCCACGTTTTTTTGACTATCAAGTGACTAACAAGGTTGAATTAGTTTAAAAGAATGAAATGACATTTTCTTGCACACGAGTCTTGTAACTTTTTTGGCTTTCCATGTTTACTTACATTTACATAAACCGTGATGAATCTTTTACTTGATGATTACGTGTGTTATTAGTTATGTTGCATTTATAATTAATGTAATATACAGTTATTGCATAGACCGTTCCCTGTATAGTAGTAAGCTTTTAGTTCAAATCGATAATCTTAGCACACTTAGGATTAATTTTTGCATTGCCTTTGACTTTATATTGCATTAAAATACTTGCTTTGTTAGACAAACGACAAACCTATGCTAGTTAAGTCTAAGTTTGCAAAGTACGTAGTTGAGTTTTCACCTGTTATTGCTATCCATTTGGGGAAAATGAACTCTTTCTTTTATTTGATATAGTAAACTCGATTACCAAAGCTCACTATTTTTGCCACTTTATATGAAATTAATATTACTCTGTATAAACTAACAAATACTTCCATTACATCTGTATACCTACTTGGTTAGCCTCTAATAAAAAAAATAATTATTAGAGTAGTAAACTAATTAAGATGTGTCTGCGGACACTACGAAAGGGAATTGAGCTAATGTTCGTTCCTGCGAATTTCTTCTTCTTTCGTGACTACTTAAATAGAAGTTTTACGGTTTAGATACGCAAATGTTCAACAATGAAGTTAAAGCCCCGTGCGTACTGTAACTAACTAGCGTGGTAAGTGTATTTTAGCAAGATGACTAAAACTACTTTCCGTACTTACTATATGACTTCTGATATACATTCCTTCCTACTCTACCTACTTGTTACAAGTTGGGATGCGACTTTTACCTACACAAAACGACGCTCTGGTTGAAGACAAGAAAATCATAGTCATAATGATCATTAAAAGTCTAAAACTTTCCTGCTTACATTGCGTACGTAGAATTGGTAGGCACTAGGCACTTGATAATAATATGTGTCTGCAGTCTGCACTGTAATAAGTATAAAGACCTAACCCCGATTCCGATTCATGGAGATGTCGGTAAAGAAAAAGTTGCTCTCAGAGTTATAGTGGCAGACCTAGAGTTCATACTCGGACTCCCACGTACATTATACAGCTAATACCATTGGGCTTGCAAGTAATAATATTATTCTGTCGGTTCTTCTTCACTTAGAGAGAAAGAGTTAAGAAACAACTTCCGTAAGTTACTATGTACTATCGCTAAGTGGGTAGTAAGTAACTACTACTAAGAATTAAACTTAAGTCAATGAAGAAGAAGCCCTGTGCAATGAAAGACAGTAATTTTGCATTAGAGGTGATTGGCGGTGATGTGATGACGGTGAAGAAGTTCGTTTATTGCCAGACGCTGTGTACGTTTCTTAAGGAATTGCATTATGAGGTGTGTTAATACAAATGTACGTATGTCTTCGCTCGTCATTATTAATTGATGTATAATAGGTATATATGTAGGTAGGTTCTTATTATGTCTCAACCTTATGGAAAATTAAATTAAAGTGTAGCCCTGATTATTCTTAGAAGTCCAGAGAAATTAAAAAGGAACTACTCGGAAAGCTTATTCAAAATTCAGTTATGGTTATAAAATTCAATTAAGTTATGAAAATGTATTAGCTAATTGGCTCATTTACTTACAGTTGCCAATTTCCGATTAAGAAATAGAATGTTCACAGAAGTAATCAGCTTATACGAATGAACAAGTTTAGTGTAGACAGTGCCAAAACTTAGGTGAGTAGGTATTGGAATTTGTTGTTTAAACAAATAACTTAAGTTTACAAAAGCAGAGTTCATTTTGTGGAAAGAGTGGCTTACACAATTACTTTTAGTATGCCTACTGTATCTTAGTTGGATTTTCTTCATGTTTATATTTGTAGCATCTATTTAGGTCATAATATTATTGTTAGTCTAGGGAAAAATAATTTAGTTACATTGGGTACACATAATCATGATAAAGTTATGATTTTAACCATCCGAGCTTTAAACAATTACATTATACAAATAAAATTATAGTGTAGTGTCTGTATTTCTTTTTCTGAAGTATGATTTTTTTATCAAGCTACCTATGTACAGTGTATTCTAAGAATTACTAACTGTGATTTCTTTAATTATACTTTTGAACAAACTAGAAATGAAAAAGTCTGTTATGTACATCAGATGTAGCGAATACTATAAATACTATAGTGTTCCATGTGTGTTGGATAAAATTGAATGATATTTTTGTGTAACACACAATTACTATATGCATTTCAGTTGATTCCTTATAATTACGCTAATAATAACAATGCAAGCACTAGATCTGACATGTAATTGTTTCATTCATTTCATTAACACATGTGATGTATTCGTTATTAATTAATACACTAAAAATTATTACCAATAAACCTGGCACATCAAATAATTATTTCTGACAATGAACTCCCAGTATAGCATCATCGACAAAGTTGGCTAACAACATTATGAACAAAGACCGGTACAATATTAATTCTATTATTTGTACTATATGCACCCCTTAACTGTTAACACAATCATACAGCCATAATCTACATTTCATATAAAAATGTGAATTATGCTTAGCCAGATTAGCCACCATCAAAATATGCATGTATTGCATTGCATACCTTCGTATATATGAACTCGTGTGTGTGGTATGTTTTATTTTAGTACGGATAAAGGTGAATCTGATTATAAACAGACTGTCGTAAAATAAAAAAAGTTACACATCTTTTCCGGTTTACTAACTATTTGAGAATGGTATCAAAAGTATGTAAGAATGTCACAATATATAAAATGTAACACTTATCTAATGTAATATGAATGAATACACACACATATAATTATATCCCAGTCCTAATTTCGTATCTGCGAATGTATTCCTAAGTGATGAATATACTTACGATTGCAATTGTATTCTGTTTATGAACAAGTTATGTGTAAAGAAATAGAAGCAGACAGGAGAGATATACATACAGATGTCTCTTGAAAAAATCCATGGGAATAAGGTTTGCAGTTCGATCTTGTCATCAAGCAAAAGTGGTCATTGGTATGTATAGCCATGTGCAGTGTAAGTGAGGGTAATACCAACACAATAAAATGCGCCTACTTTACCCAGGGAATTAAAGATACACTTGCTAGGTATAAGTAAATACTTGAGTCTAACCAACTTCGATTTTAATTATTGTCGGCGGATGCTTGTTTTCATTAACTTCTCTTTCTGAATCAAGTTGTTGGCAATGCCCCGCAAATTGTTACTTTTAATACTGACTCGTGCCCTCGAAGTGTTACTGTACTACACTAGAGATAAAAAATTGTGTAAAACAAGAGTTCTGCAATAAATGATAATGAATAGCAATTATTTTAAAGAGCCATAGTCACCTTATGTATAAAATATACAAGAATATGTATGTATATGTAAGGAAAAGCAAAGTAGTTATAATAGCGGGGGAGTAACATAACTCAAAGCCGACAGTAATGTGCCTCGCTTGTATCTGGTTGTGTAGGTTGTCAAACAAGTTGCACCGGAAAATGTACCAATAAAAAATGTCTTATTTACTACACGTTGCTTGTTAAGGTTTCAGTGCACTCTCTTTCAGTGTTGGTGCACACGTATAATATTACTACTACCTCACTAATGATCTACAAATTTCAACAGAGTCATAATAATGAAATGAACACCTTATATAGGTATACTGTCAGTATACATATCTATATGTTTATAAGATGAGAGTTTACACTGACAAATGAAAGGAAGATAAGAAGAGAGGAAATCATATATTAAATTTTTAACTCCAGTTAAAGAATGAGTAAGGAATTGCAAGCTTTGTTTTTATACATGTTTCTAAGCTTCCTGCTGATTAGTAGTTGCAATTATTGTAGTAAGTGTGTGTGTTTTTACCTGTGGTAACATGTTACTGTACCTTTGCTATACTAATTCTGTAAGTATTACGGCTGCATTTACTAATACGCTTTTTATAGGTAGCAACGATTGAAAGTTACATGATATACTGACCCAGTGCCGGTGAATAAGGTGAACTTGAAATAACACAATTCTAAACTCATTTTCAGTCATTGATAGTCAAGAAGTGTTCACATCCACAGCATGACAAACCTTCTCCTTCTAAACACAAGTTCTCGTTTTCAGTTTTCGTTTTGATCTGAAAGTAGTCATTTGAGACAACTATACAAAATGTACTGTAGTCCATTCAGATTTCATCTGATTTTCTTTGCGATTCATTTTGTCATTTTTTTAGTGGTCCTGGAATTTTTTCCGATCGCTTCATCATGGAAGATAACAAGTAATACTTAAAAATACACTTTAACGTGAAAATATTATGGTTCTACTAACAGGCATATTAATTGTAGGTGTCAGTTGTATTTACAATTTGCAAATGATTTTTTTCATTTTTAGAAAAGTGTCCGTACGGTTCATTACTACAATGACGGGTGTATCTCATGTTGGTGCGATATGAATTCTGGACAAACAAACTGTCAAAGATCTTCCTCGTGCAATCGAGTCAATGGTAAGTTAAAATTAATTCCCGTACACATTGCAATTATATTATTCTTGATTTATTGGGTTTAGTCTCATCTCATTGTAATTATGTGTACATTTAGTGAAATGTCCTAATGGAAAGCTTTATAAGGATGAATGTGGAAACGATTGCAACTGTTATGAAGACACTGGAGCTGTGTATTGCAACAATAACAACCCTCAATGCAAACGAAAAGTAAGAATTAATGGTTTAAAATCATGCAGTGCATTACATTGCATATGAGGCTCGAAGACACATTAGATAATATGAGTTGATTGGAAATAAAAACTTTTCAGATAGATCCAGTGAACAAAGAGGAAGTGGAGAACAGTAAAAGTACAACAATGAAACCTGCAACAACAACTCAAATTCCACCAGTTGTTCCTGTAAAAAATGATTTTGAAATTCTTCAACCACTGGTAATTCGTCGATCTGCAACGATAATAAACAATAAGCCTTCTTCTAGTGTCAACATGGATTATGGCCCCGCAAATAGAAAGCAGAATCCTTATAATTTATATGAGAAAATCCGAAAACTGATGTCAAAGAAAATAAAAGAAACAATTGAAGATGTTATTAATGATGAACTGAGAAAACCTTTTAGGCAACATGTTTCAGCAAAGTTTCTCCAGGCCGATTGTGTTAGAAAAATCTAACACAGCACCTAATTACCCTATGGAAAATAGAAGATCGTCATTAACACCGTCACAGGCCACAAAAATCTTCTCAGAAACTGTCAACGATGGTGTACCTATGAGCGGACCTTCTAACATTCATATGTTTTCTAAGCGTCCAACAGAATTGGAACCAGTAAGCCCGACTAAAATGACACAACCGAATTTTAATTACGGGCAAAGAAATCAAGATTTTAAAGAAGTGGATAATATTAGAGAGCCACTTTTTAACTCCGAAGGCAGTGAATCCCAGAAAGTTTTCACTTTTGTGAGACCGACTTCTATGCAACCAATGTTGTCTCATTCGGGAGGGCGGATGAAATTGCATTTGCCAAACTCTTTTTCAACTTCTTCTCCAAAGCCCTTTAGTTATAATATTCCGAATTCCCATTACAAAAGTAGTGATATGAATTTTGGAGAAAACAGTTCTAGTATAGCTCCTTCAAGTTTTATCTTTGAGTCAAGCACTCTTCGTCCTGGCTCCGAGCATGTTCATCAAAATACATTACGACCCGCAGTTTACAACATAATATTGAGTAGCACTCCAAGACCGTATCTTGATGATAATCAAAGCTACTCACCTAAACCAATTATTCGTGAATTTGGGAAAAGTACTTTCCAGCCATCATACCATGAAAATATTATGTACAGCACTCCGAAACCAACATATTTGGAAAGTATAACAAATTCACCAATGGCAGACTTCCAACAAAGTACATTACAACCATCAATTTACGATTTCCACGAAAATTCCCGAAAATATAGCATTTACAGCACTCAGCAGCCAACTCGTGATTTCCAAACTATTCACAGTCCTACAACTCCCAGTTCGTTCCTCTATGACTTCCCTGAGAGTGCTTACAGTCAGAAGCCGTTGAAATCTAATTTTCCGCAATCCACACCTAAGATTCCACATCCGTTTACTTTTCAGCAGCACAAAGTTCCGAAGCCAATAATACGTCTCATTTTCCAAAATACACCACAGCCGTTTGCCTTCCCGGGATATAACCGTATTCCAACCATTAAACCTGCCAGTTCTAATTATTTTCGCACAACAAGTATAGCAGACCCATCAAGATTCACTTTCCACCATATGACAACGAAGCGACCCACGTCTATTGTCAGGATACACCCAAACTCACACAGACTTTACCACCCAAACTATAATTATAACCCACACTTTCGACCTGCAATAACAAGTATTTCTCCATCCATAATGTCCACTCCAGGTAGTCCTGTTCATAATGGCAAAGGAACTTCATTTGTTTACATTTTTCATGAAACTAAACCAAATATTTATCAGCAGAAATCAATCAATAATTTCCCTAGACAGCCTTTGATGCAAAATCCGACAAATTTGGTTCACAATTATCTTCCTCCACCATCTTCTAACAGATTCCCGATCAATTTCCCAAGTAACACACCTAGACCTATAGCAATCCCAGTGACAACTCAAACTAGAAAGAATATTGCATCCCGTCCAACATTTGATTACGCGGATATACCTATGAGACAATCTACAGTTACTCCTTCCTATTTTGACCATTTATCCCCAACGCCACTTCCAAATCGTTTGGAAGACGAAATACCGAAACCCATGAATTTTGACTTTGAGGACCATATACCAGACCATGCTAGCTTTGAAACAAATACAAAGCCATTACAACAACCTGTAAGCAATTCCAATCCAAACTACCGCAAACCGATTATTCTGAAATACAAAAATTGGATTTCAATGGCAAGTACACCGTTACCCGCGATGTTCTCTTCTACTGCTTCTACAACGACACGAAGGCCCAAAATTATTACTACTCAAAGAAGGCCTGTGGCTTACACACCTGCTGCTAGCACGTCGACACCAATCATTCGAATACATAACCATGGAACACGGACAGATAATATTGAGTACAATTACAGTCATAAAATAGATAGCGGCAACAACCCAATAAATTATTTTAACGATCAAGCTCCAAGTACCATTAGTTCTGTAGTAAATTACGATTATGGACCAGAAAAGAAAACAATGGCAAGTTCTGCAGAGGAAAGTGAAATTAACCATGAAGAAATGATACCTAAGGAATTGATTCTTGATCCACAATCGGGTCCTATGAGAGTAATATTCGATCATGACAATGGTCAAGAATCGTTAAAGTTTAGTGATAGAAAAGGCCAAGATGGTTTGGTGACCTTCTTGCAAGATAAACCAAACCGTCCAATTGTTGTGGATGTTGACAAATCGCTGAAGAAACCAGTGAATGTGGATTTGGGAGAAATTCTCATTAAAGAACCAGAAGAAGAATACCAACCTGTATTGGTAGATTTAGAAAAGGAACAGAGAAAAACACCAATTATTGTAATCAAAGGTGAAAGTGGAAATAAAAATGTTCATGCATACACAAAAGAAGAAAATCGTAATAATCAAGCTGAAACTCAGAATGAAGCACCACCCTCTTATTATGAAAACTATGAAAAGAATCACGAAGATAAAGAAAGCAACTCAGATGAACAAGTGGAACCAGATTTTATTGCAGAACCTTCCGAGATGGTTACAGTTCACAGCCAAGATGATTCTTACAGCAATATGAAAATACCACAAGATAACATGGGAAACAAAGGCGAACTTATTTCTGGCATGGACCAATTCGAAACATCATATAAAAATGAACCAGTAGCTTATGCAGATGAAAACCACGAAGGACCAAACACATTCATTGAAAACGAACAACAACCTCAAGAGACGTCCCTGATTAATGATTATAATGAAGAGCAAAGCGAACTCCACAGACAAGAGCAGATTCAGTCTCAATTTAATTCAGAAATCGTGTCGTCTACTCCACGAAATGTGTACATTACAAACCAAGAGCAATCTTATTATGATACTTCGGGAGAAAGAGACCTGGCAATATCTGCAGTAAGTGTAACACCAATAACTTTCGACTTTCCTCATACAGCGTCAACAGCATCACCAACTATTCACGATGATCATTTCGACACAATGTATGAGTACGATCCAGATATGACTAACTATCCTGGTAATCAACAGCAATTTGCACATAAAAGTGGGCAAGAAATGTTATCAGAATTGCCAGTAATAGAAAACAAAGGATCCATTCTTCATTTCAAATTTGCAAAAGATGAGACAGTCAGCAAGAAGCCTTTACTCGTAAGTTTCAAGAAACAAGGTCGACCTCCCCGAGCAAATGGTTATCTGAAAACGGATGCAGTAGCGGATGTCTTCTCTTTTTATCACAAAATGAGACAGGAAAGTGCAAAACGAGCTGTTGCAGCTGCTGAGAAAAGAAGGTTGGAGTTTCCCAGCGACACAACCAGCGAAGTTGATTACTACAGAAGCAACGGTAGTGGTAGTAGCACGTTTGCGAACGATAATGAGACCAGAAAGGTCAGTAGAGGAACTTCTGATACAGATAGCGATAATGATAGGAAACGTTCTCCTGTTCATTCAGCGGACAAAGTGGAAGCAAATAAGCGTGTTGACAGTAATGAAAGAGACAATGCTCGTGCGAGGAGTGAATCTAGAAATAATCCTTATAAAAATTTAGGCAGTAAGCTTGATTGGAAATTAGAAATAGAAGTTTAAATGTTCTATTGGTGCAACGTGCAAGTCGTTATATGTCATCAAAAGCAAGTGTCTCACTTTTTCTATGTATAGGGCACCTTCTGCTGACTAACCCAACCTAACAATAAGTGTGAACAGGTTTAGCGTAATTAATAACATGGTTACACTAATACAATTGCATTGTGTGGACTCAATTTGTAATACACGATTGTACTTCCTTCATGGAAGATTATAATTAATGCGTCTAGAGCATTTATTACCACTCTCATGCAGTCAATAATGTTTTATGTCAGTGCTAGTAACAGTAACAGTAGGCACTTATTTAGTAACGATTTAAAAGTAGGTACAACATAATGTATTTGTACTATATATATTTGTATAAGAAATGTTTATGTAAAAATAATGTGTAAAATGCAATTAATAAGTGGTAATTGGAAAAAAATCATTCGTTAGTGGTTTGGGAATCACCAATAAACCTTAGAATTCACGGGTTCATGGAAGGGTTCATGGAAGATGTCAATTTGGGAGACTGCCTTTTCATCTATATAGTTAAGGTAAGGAAGGGGGCTAAAGTAAAACGTTGAATGAAGAAGCTATTGTGTGGAACATGTCAACGATAATATTATCCATGTTACATATGAACATGTAAACAGAAAAAGTACAAAAATACTGAAGTTGTAAGTTCATTGTGAACATTTTGAATGAAATAATAATAAAGTCATGCATTAGCAACTTTTTTTTGAAAAATGAAAATCTGCAATGTTGATTAATCTACAAATAGAATATGCACGCAAGAAAGATATTTGCAGGTGATTTTTGTGAGAAATGATGAAAGAAGTTAGGTGTTACTAACGTTTTTTTTAAAATGTGCGATTCATTATTTATTACAATAGTTATTAAAACAGAAATGCAGCACAATTTATCATTGATGCTAATAAAATAAAAATTACGACAATAGTTAAATAAATAATAATCTGATTTCACTTTTCTCTCATCGCCGATTCCAGCGCATCTTCCCAATTAAAACCTTCAAAAAATGGATGAGACTTTATCTCTTCGGATCCATAATAACCGAGCCGTAACTCCGGAGAAAAATTTAGTAGCTGCAAATAAAACGCATCCAACATTATCATCCCTTATACTTACTCGGTACAGCTGAACAGTTACTTATTACTATTGTTTAGGTGTACATAAAAATAAACCACATACTTCTGTAAGCAGAGTTTTTGCAGGGGTTGATATATGACCACCACAAATGTTTTTTTCCGGAATTTTCAATACAGTTTGAGCATGAAAACCTTCAGGATGAGCTGCTTCCACCGACTGGAAAACAAAAATTCCTTGTAAAACATATGTTGACAAATGTAACGACCAAAGTTTAGAATTTATTATTCCTTAATAGCAAATCAAACAACAAAAGGAAGTTACAAGAATAATCCATGCAAATTATTAATGTCACAACACAACATGGAGAAATTATTCCAGAGCAGAGCAAAGCTCCAGATGAGATAGTATATACAAAACTCGTATTTTTTATGTATTTTCCAAGCGAATATGTGTACCTGTCCAGTCAGAAGTACAAAAAGAATGGCACCAAGACTCCACCAGTCTGCCGAAGAATGAAGCTTCCAAACGGACGTCTTGAACGAATTACGAGCTTCCGGAGCAGAAAATTCACCCCAAAGCGGAACCTGATCAACTTCAGACCACTGACTAGTGAACGTCAAGAGAATATGCCCGTTTTCTCCCAAAAGGACATTTCTCATATCTAAATCCCTGGCAAAAACAACATAAATCATATGTTTAGTCTTATACATTAATCTACAAAAAAGAAGTACAACAAAAGTTGTTAGTAGAATGCTTACTACTGAGCAGGCTTAGAGTAGTAAGAATTCTGTTATTGTCTTACTATAATTATTTTACAATAAAATAACTAACAATTGTAACAATAATCATAATTATAATGTTGCAACAATAGCGATGTTACATTACATTCATAGGCAAGTTGTAACACTACAACATAGGAAAATAAAAATTTGTCTCACCCATATGTAAGGCCAAGTAAGTGTAACTTTTCCAAAGCTAATGTCATTTCTGCAGCCCACACTTTTATGCAGCATTCCGGAATCATTCTTTTTAAGGTTGGTTCACCGTTCAATTCACTTTCGGAAGTATCTAAAGGAAGTTCTTCAGATTTGCTTTGCCGCAGTCTGTATTTTCCATCTTCAAACCTCATACGTGAAGAATTTCTCTCGCATGACCATGAGTCTTTTTCATCAGAATGACTTTTGCTTCGGTTTAATTTAATTTTAGAATCTACTGCGTCATCACTTTGTATTTTCCGAATATCTATATCGCTAGGACTTTTGTTTGTGGCGAATGAACTTTCTCCATTGTCACTGCTCTTGCTACTATTATTATTGTTATTAACATTGTTCGATAAACTCTCATCACAGCTAATATTTACCCCACTAATAGTTTGTACTTCATGTTGTGGCAGAGTTTCTTCAAGATTGTCGCTCAAAATAAAGCTTGAAGAAGATGATGTGAAATGTGTAGGCGTTGCTTCTAAGCACTTAAGGTCATCGTGAATTTTCTGGTTCTGCGAATTTGCGCTCACATTATTTTCTCGACCCTGCTGTAAAGTGGTCGACACTGTTTGGATCAAAACTTTAGAACTTTCAATCAGTTCGTGAGTGTCAACTAAGTCGAGACTCATACAAGTCTCCTGAGGTTTGGGCACAAAAACCGTTTCATTTACATTGGCATTATTCCTTTTCATCGTACTCTGACATGACAAAGGCAACTCGGAATTTAATTCTAACACTGAATCGAAAAGATTATGAAGACTAGCATTATTATCACGGGGCTCAACATCACAAACATATTTACGAGAAGCCATTGATTCAAATTCTCCAAAGTTTTCTCCCTTTGGATATGAAAACGTCGAGTTTTGACAGTTGATAGGTGGCTTTATATCTGGCTCATAATGATGAACTGTTTCTACATCTTCATCGTCGCTAGTTTCAGTTTTATCCTCGTAAACATCAAGTAAACTTGGGCAACCTTCTTTTGTCGCACTTCCACTGCTTGTTCGACTTTTAGATTCACTTTCTAAATTACTTTTTCTCGCATTTTCTTTTGATTTTCTTTCTCCGTCTTCCAGCAGTTCGTCTTCTAGAGGAACAAAGAAAGACAAAGAAAAAAACTTTTATGCACTTTTACTACACTTTACTAGTTTAGGCTCAGACACTTGAAACTTTTATTTAGTACAAAGAATTCGACGAAACCAAGTTACGGGCGTTATCTACAGTATGTTTGTAGGTTGTGGGAAGCAGCAGGAAAACATCTTGGATAAGGTTAGGGGGAGTTGAGTTCTGATATTTAAACTATAACACTACGCAAGCACTAAATCGAATCCATAGTTTTGCCTAACTCTAATCTTAAGTTAGGCAGGCAAACTAGCCACACACAAACCCTTTTTAGCTTTGCCTGACTAATGACAGAAGAACTGGAAAAACAATTGGAACAACTATACTTGGGTTTCAGTTGAGCTTTAGTTCACCTACTTACCTCCATTAAAGCACTTAGCACAAATGACTTCTTTGTCTCTTGCTTCTAGTTCCACTACTTTCTACCTCTAAATTCACGGCTTCGCGAGTTTAACTTTTTTGGTATTATTTCTCAACGAAAGTCTAACTTCTCTACAATTCTCTCCATAGTATAATCTAAATTGAATTTTTTCACTCAGCAAACGAACCAACGGACCACAGACCGACCAACTATGCTATAACAACTTTTACGTAACTGACTCACTTCACTAGAAATCTCAACCTCGTGTTCCAAATGTATTATACTGCCAAACACGAATGCTGGTGGTAATGGTACATAAAGAAATAGAAATCAAGCGAATGAGCAACGGTTATATATTAAAGAGAAATGGAGAATAGTAGAAAAGTATGTTAAGTAGTTTACTGTTGTTTGGTAACTCCAATTTGGGATTATCGCTTCGAACTTGAGAGAGCGCATCCCGAACTAATATTGTGTCCTGATTTTTCTTGGCTGAGTTCCTTCCATTCATCGGAAATGAAGCTTCATAGACACTTTCATCAGTTGTTGGGCTACAATCGTGCGAGATAATTGCGATGTTCTTTGTTTGGTAGCTTTTTACGAAATCTATCAATTTCCCTCCTCCAGCGTAATGCATGAGCAGTATAATTGAGTTTTCAGTATCGTACCATTGGATAAGGTTAACCATAAATGGCACAGCGGTTGGAATTATTGTTGGCTTTTCTGGTTCCAAACAGCATGGAGTCTTAGCGAGCACCTGAAGAAATTCAAATAAAAGTTCAAATGATAAAAGAACTAGTTATAAATTATAAAACAAAATAATTGAAATGTTTTTATTGGTTGGAATGGTATAACGACTAAGGACACTTCACCGGGTTGCCTTTCCTTCTACCAACCTTTCCTTGTCTCACAATTTCCTCGCCTGATTAATAACCTCACAATTTCTCCAAACTAAAAATTGCATTGGTAATGACTAATGAGAATGACCAATGAAAGTTTTTATGTTACATGCGTGTACAACCCCAAAGGGATCTAAAAAAATGAATGAATTCAATTTTTAGTTTTGATGTCCAGTATTTAGAAGTAAATGAGAGACATTATTAATCAGGCGGGAAAACGCTGAGCAGATGAAAGGTTGACACGAGGTAAGGCTTGCACGAAGAAAGTCGGCGCGAGGAAGTGCCGATACGAGGAAATGGGGATGGCGAGGACCGGTCCCAAATTCGGTTGTAATACATACCTTCACAGCAAAGCACCTAGGATGTTTATCATTCATATTAACAACAACGAGAACTCGATTAGGAGCAAATCCCACAACTTTGTACTTTTTCAGTTCGATTATGTTTGAGGCTTCGATGAATGTTTCAACAGTATCTTTGGTATTTGAGGAAGTGTCCGATTTAACTAGACTCTGAAATAAGTTTATTAAAATGAGTTTACTGTCCAGCCTTGTGAATTCAAGCTAATCAATTAACTTAGAAGAACAATAAAAATCATTCAAATTAGTAATTACCCTCAATTCTTCGGCAGGAGTAAATGTATTATTGTGAATTTTGTTGTCTTCAGAGTTAGTTACAGAGCAGTGAGCTTGCAGACTTTCAGCTCGCAGTAAATACTTGTCTAGCTTGTTTCGTACCAATGCACGTCGCTTTTGATCATCATCACCTGTAGAAACGTTTTGAAATACAGGATTAGCATAATTGCGAAGTGAAGATTAAAAATAACAAAGGCCGAATTAATTTGTCTTCAGAAGATTTTACGCGAACTTAAATAAAGCTTGTGCTTACTTTTCGCTCCTTCAAGAAGAATTCTGATGCCCTCTCTGTAAGCGTCAAAGGCATTGACAAATTCAGACATTGATTCATGATGATGTGCTACAGCGAAATGACCAGCTGCTTCACAAATGTAAGGTGCGTTTAGAGAATCCGCGAATAGTTTATCTTCCTGGACCTTACTTTGTTCCACTTTTTTTGGAAAAATTGGAAGAAAATCGAAAAAGCTAAAGCTATTGCCTTTTTTCTTATTCAAACTGTCTGTACTGGCTCTAATCGCTTTGGCACTGTTCATATAAGTCGAATTTAAGGAAGAACAAGACATAGAGTTTGAAACCATCCACGATGCATTTGAATTTACAGGCAATTCTTGTAACGAAGAAGTAAAATCTTCTGTTAAACTTGGACTAGAAGTTATACCACCGAAGGAATTCTCCTGCGTTCTATAAAAGTTACAATCTTTCTATGAAACTCAATGGTAATATATAAAAATGTTACAAATAAAATATTTCGATAGCATGCTTACTTTTTAGATAATGAAGAAGTTGTAGCAGATTTGGTCATCACTGTATCTGGCGTCGAAGGCAAAATTGTTTTTGAAGCTGATGCTGAAGGAGGAGTCGGAGGAGGAACACACGTTTCACTGCATAAACTTAAAATACTCCCACTTAGTATAGAATCAGAATCGGTAAATGTTTGCGCTTCTTCAGGAGAACTGCTGCCAATTGAATTTACGGAAACTCGGTCAATTTCTGGTTCTATATCGGGTGCAACTTTGTTGGGCGGTTCCCATACTCTGTTTGCAATGTTTAGATTATCCATTAAATACATCCCTTCATATAAATAATATTTTATTCATAAAACCGTTTAAATACCTTTCAGGAATAAGACAATTATTGTCCATTTGTTTTCCTCCATCGTCAACATTTGAAATGCAGAGATTTTCGTTGCCAATGAAATCATCAATTTGGTAACCAGACTGAAAATTACAAAGAAATTGAAATATCGTTCTATTGCAGTTTTTCCTCCATAAAAATGATATTACATCATTATAAACATTCTCTCCTATCAATAATTCTGTCAATAAAAATTCAAAAGCTCACCTCAAAGAATTTAACGAAAACTTTGCTGGTGTACAACTGAGGATGTGTTGCAGAAAAATTCAGTAAATCTAAAGCTGACTTCTTTCTTTCTTCTACAACTTCATGGTCAAACCTTCCTAAATATTTCGATTTAGGAAACATAGGAAACTCTCCCGATAAGTACAATTGCTTATGAATTAAATTCAGTTCCTTGTAAAGCTTTTTGAAATCGTTAAATCTCTTCCAAACGGTAAGTTTTGTTACACCCTCCGGATAAGGTTTTGGAAACACCTAATTTTTAACAATAAAGTTCAACAAACGATTAATTAATATCATGTAAGGCTGCCATCCACCAACCTTCACAATTATTAGAAAAGTTCTAGGTTATGTAAAATAAAATACTCTATCTATAATTAATTAATTTAATCCTAAAAGTGAGTACAAGTACTTACCGTTGACAGCACTTTATAAACTGTGAACCCTTTCTTATGCCTTACAGGGTTTGATACCTCAAAACTTTGCACCCAGCTGTGTTTCTCTGTGTGTCGTTTGCTCGACATTGCCATTGCGGTTGCTGCATACGAAATAAAAAAAAGTTATTTTATCATATTATACACGATCAAATGGAATACATATTATCGTTCATTCCATAACCTATTGGTCTGTATACTGTATAGATACTAGTTAGTTGTAGACAAAACAGTTAATTTCAAACTTTAAACATAACAAAAGTATCTAATCTAACCTTAAATATTGGTTTGGCTGGTATCTTCAATGACAGTATTTCAGAGACAATGCAAAATATAATTTTGTCACCACTGAACTCTGCATCACAAATTAATTAGGCGTTGTTTGATTTAAGTACAATGATAACGATTTATAGATTATTGAGGTGGTTTCCGTTATCAGTGATATACTAAGTATGGCATGGCTATTTATGTGACGAGATCCGAAATTGTAGTTGATTGACACTGAAAGTAAGTATTGACGACTGACGAATGCGTTGATTGACAAGGAACGACGAAGGAAGACGGTGACTGTCAGCGAAGTGACAAGCTGTACATAATTATTATTACTTCTTAAGAATGCGTCCTAGTCCGGTCAGAAGAAGAATCACTGAAGAATGTATCAGTCTCCAATCTCACTCAACTACTGATTACTTGACAAAGTTATTTATAAATTATTAACTCACATACATAACACACAACACACCTATAAATTAAATTAAAAAGTTTGCACTACTTATGAATTCTATGTACTTACAAAAATTGATAATAATATTCGTTCGTACTGTCTGTA
>JABASD010004042.1:0-17091 GCA_019776165.1 Pogonognathellus flavescens | reverse complement strand
GATTGATACCGCTTCAACGGCATCAAGGAAGGGGTAGGGAGTGCACCCGAAACTGACGAATGAAAATACTGCACTGTGGATTTTCGTAGTTAGGAACATTTTAAATTCGCTTGTGTTTTAAATCATGAAGTCAAAAAATGCATATAAATGAATAGCTATATGGAATATAATACAGCTATTGTACGCAGCATGTAACACTATAATGTGCAATTCTGAATTGCGATTTTATGTTGTACTAGCAAACACCGGCCTGCACCGCAGGAAAGGATCAGTTACCCCAAGTAGGGGATATCCTCAGACAGGGGAAGTCTTCATAAAAATATTACCTTTTGTAATTCTTTACGTTCGAATCTTCGCTGGTCACTCTGATACGTCTGCTCCAAGTTGACAATCTTGCTATAACAATTTGCATTACCGAGCCAAAATAGCATGTGCCGTGCAGCTTGTAGTATCAGGTTTCGTATGCTATGATGTGTGCTGTGTGCTGTGTGTAGGAGCAGGCAGTAATAGTTCTGACATGCGCAGTGTGGTTGGGTGCATTCAGAACTTCACTTGGGATTATAGAAGGTAGAATACACATGCATACGAAGAAATATAAAGGAATAATGCAAATGACATCTGCAAAAGAATAATTTGAGATTAGAGGGGCAAAAGAAGTAGTTTGAATATTTTTCCTTCATTAAAATAAATACACATCTGCAACCATAAAAAATAACTGGCAAAAGATATTAAGTCATTAGTAATTACGTTCAGTGAATCAATTGAATATGCACTGTAAAATTAGTCGATAAATTATCTACATTGATATTAAAATTTTGCTAAGGCCAACAATTTTACAGATTACAAAATGCATTTATTTTATTTTATTTTAATTCTTGGTTATAACTGCTGCGTAAGTCTCAATACCTAAATTTTTACTTTCTCTATAATCACTCCTAATATCCCGAAAGACGTACAACCCACAAAAATTTATTGTAAATTTTATTTCAGTCATTTGGAACACGGGCTTCTTCTGACAATCAGCAAAAAGGTGAGCTTATCCTATCAATAAAAGCAGCCAGCGATTGCAGAGTGGAAGGAAATTTTGCTTACCAGCCCGATTGGTGAGAATCTTACATTTCCTTTATTTTCTTACGTGCAGACGAGTGTTTTTGAATTGTATGATATTAACTCAATGGAAAAACATCGCTTTATACAAATTGATAATAAATCTTCTTAAAAAGGTATTTAAAAACTATTTAATGAATCGTGCTTAATTTCAGCACAAAGTATTTTCAGTGCCTGTATATAGTTAACAACCAATATGAGTACAATTTGTATCAATGCACTCAAGGTCAAAGGTGGGATGAGTATTTTGGCGGATGCATTACAGGGACATGTGCCGGTTAGTTTATAGTACAACCAAAAACAGTAGTTCAATATTATTTGTTACAATTTCAAAAATTGACGTTAATTACAATTTCAAAAATTAACGTTAATTACAATTTCAAATATTACCATTAACCAAGGTTCGTCAATGTAACTATTTATTTCTTAAATAAACAGTTTGTGGTTTCTCAGGTGAGGAAAAGTCGATTTTTTGCCTAATGAATGGAAAAATAAGAACTGGGATTGCTTGTTAATAAAATTATTCGACTTGACAAATATTCATGAAATTGCTGGGACAGATTAATTAGGAGATGTCCCAGTAGTTATTATTAAGGAATATTCACTTTTCCTCACCTTAGAAGAACTAAACAACGAAGTAACCATGGACGCATCTTGCCATTAACTAAAATTGACAACCTGATATATTTTGTAGTTACAACGACAACAACTAATTCACCTATAACGACTACTACTTTGCGGACCACGACGACCTCTGGGCCTGGTTTCCAATGCACAAGCGAGGGTTACTTTGCAGATCCCGCGAATTGTGACAAATATTATCATTGCAGACAAGTGGGGGATATTTTTTACGAAACGCACAACTCGTGTCCCCCGCGTACAATTTGTAATCAACCTCAACTAGCTTGTGTTAACGGCAGTTGCTCCTAATTCGTTTACGTTGTTAGTTAATACTCCCTTCTTTAATTTGATGCCAAGAAAAAACACCCAACCCACATTCATTAGCAATTAATGTGTTTATAATGTTTATTTCTCATATCAAAATTAACTAGTAATGATATACAAAAATATTTATCTTGTATGTAAAAAGCAAAAATAATAAAATGTCGGTTAGTGCTATATGTTATAAAAATTGTCATTTACGTCATGCCTATAAATTAAGACACTACATTTTGTGCTCTTCTTCCTTCGATATTGCTGTTGCTTCAATATTTTAATTCTACCTATGCCATTCAAATTACGCAAAATTAAAAGTTCTGTAATTAACGGTCTAATAATTTTTAATTTACATTACAATACATGTGCGAACTGTCCATACAGTTCAGAATTCTTCCCTCTTGTTTTTACATTTAATGTTTTTTATATAGACCGTTGAGTGTTTTGTCTTTCGGTCCGATGTATATTCTACATACTTACTAACTTACGCATAACACATACATTCAAATTGACATACTGAAATACCGGCGGAAATTGTAACACCTTGGTTGGCATTTGGACTCGAATTGGGAGGATGACCTTGGTCCTTATTGGGATTGTTGTGAACGAGGGGCCTGTTTATGCAAATCCAGTTGTAACCTCTGGCTGCGGTGTCGTATCGCCCACTCGTCCAAATATGCTCAGCTAAAATCAATTACCATTATGATTATTAAAATTCATGAAAATTATTTGCAATATTGACAACTAAAAAAGTGAAACAAGATTAAATACAAAATACGCTGTAAAGCTTAAAATATTTTACAGTTCAAAATGTTTTTGTCCTAACAAGTCTCAAAATACAAAATACAATGTTACACAAACATTTTTGAAAATAAAAAATACTCATTTAAAAAGTAGAGCATTTTGACGATATTTTGACCGTTTTCACTAAATATTTGCCCCATGCTCGGCTTCGGTGTATTAACTAACGCAGTTACTTTTTGGAAATGGTAAATCTATCCGTCCGTGTCAATTTTCTAATTGATTTTTGAAACGCAATCTAAACCAATATGCGTAAAATAATAAATAAATAAAGTTAATTTAATTACTAATAGATATAATTAAATTTTGCATCTTGCATTGGAATTGAATACCTTGAATCAACATAACAATGCTAACATGCTTACTAACCTTGTCACCTGAACATTTTTTATTAAAATGAATGATTTTCGTATAGCTGCTGCTTGTAATACTGTTTTTTGATTCATGGTTGAAGATAGCACTTAATTTATTTAGATAAGAATATTATCAAATACTTAACTCCACTTTTCTACCTCGAAAACTGTGTAAAATTAGTGAGCAGCTTATCACTCGCAAAGTTAACATTTTAAAAGTAGCAGCAAGCAAAATTTATCGCATTTATTGATTTACTGATCTCTTAATATATCTGTAACAGTGAACAGAATCTACGTATCTGACATCTGACAATAAAATGCAAAAAATGTTCGATTTACTTTCTAAAACAATTTCCACCGGTGATCTTAGTCTCTACGGATTTTGCACCAACTCGGGTGCTGCCCAAATAACTACATCTTACAGATACATTTGTCAGTTTTAATTTATACGTCAACCCTAATTTATTATACGGTTAAAAATTACAAATACACGAATAAATAAAAACACAAACTAAACCAGGACGGGTTAAAATTTGTACCAGTTGGCACTCATTAGACTTCATTTGTCCTGAAATCCATTTAAAAATTTATAATCGCATGTTTTGGAGCTTGATCGCTCGTCTTATACCTTTTTTATATATATTCATATTTTTATACCTAGTATCGCAAGCTACTTTATAACATTGGTAGCTGTCTGTCTGTCCGTCTGTCTGTCCGTGAACACTATAACTCACGCATGGATGAACCCAAATCGTTCAAACTTCTCAATGTTTAAATATTTTGAGAATTGGTGTTTTTAAATATAATATAATATAGTAAGAATAGGGAGTAGCGGTCACCATCGTTATTCTTATTCTTAATTCCTTATTCATTAAAAAAAATAAGATATTAGTATAAGATAGTGATAAAGCTTCAGAGTTGCGGCAGGAGCCTTTATTGCAAATTATAAGGCAGTCTCAAGAAACCCCAACTCACCCACCTTTAGCCATGTGTCCAATTAAATTTGAATTTCGTGGGCGATTTGATGTGATGGCGCATGCTCACAATTTTAGGATCAGTCCTTATATGAAATAAGAATTTATAAGGTCGCGCTATGGTAATAAGGCGTCCTTATTACCGATTTGTCCTTAAATATAAGAAATAAGAAATAAGAATAAGAATAACGATGGGAACCGCTACTCACTAATATTTATTTTGCTGCTAACTTAATTGACAACCCTTTGGTGACTTATCGTTAGTTAATAATATTATATTCTTGCGCTACTTTATTACAGCTTTGAATGGTTTATTATTAAGTAGCTTCAGCTATTTTATAAGAATGGTGTCTACGTCTGTCTGCGACCACTATAATTGCCGAACGGCAATGAAAACAATTTGTTCAAATTTCTCATACGTGATCTCTAGTTCGCACCAACGGTCTGCCTCGAAAATTGAGTCAACATTTGTTATTGTGTAAAGGAAAACTTTATTTTGAAACGTTTTTGCATATCAACTAGACCGTTGAATGAAACCTAATGAGTTTTTACTCTAAGGTATTGACAGAAGTGGGTTAACAAATGAAATGATAACGAGCACATTCACGCGTATCGAAAGAATAATAGTTCATTTTGACCAACGCCAAGTAAAAATCGACTTAAGTAGTGAGTATCAGTAATACCATTTTTGGGGGATTTTTGAAGTAAAAAGTTCTCCTTTATACTAAGTGTTAATATTATTTCGGCGTATTTAGTGGCAAATCCTATATTTTCTTTAAATTGCTAAAAAGCCAGGACATTTCCAGGTCGCCCAGATTTTGGACGTCCAGGTCCTGGGAATCAGGATATTCCTGACGAAACCAAGACGTCTGGTCAATGCATTTCAACTGCATTTATCTGTAGTCATAGTAAGTAATTTATTTAATTACTAACATGTATTGTCACAGTGGTTTTGATTGATGTCGTCGTTAATGTTGCCTTGTCATATATAGCTCACTGTTTACCTGGTTGGAAAGCTATCAATTATTTTTGAACTATTTAGGTTAAATCATACTGGGCTTTGGTTATATCTTTGGCTTTGGCAGATTAGAGATGTAACATGTGTCATTTCCTAGTAAAATGGATTACAAACAGTATGAAACTGATAAATGAGGATAGATATAGCACACAGTTTTTTAATTGACAGCTAGCCTATACGGCGGTTTATTTAAACACTTTTATCAGGACTGCGGTATAATATTGAAGATCAATGATGGAGGATTTAGTTAAACTTTATAATTATCTTTGTTTATTGTTCTGCCAAAATCAGCACCTCTTATAAACGACATTAATACTGAATGTGATGTAACGCGTTGCATCACTTATGATACTTTTACTAAACCATGACATATCAAAATTAGATCATACATACATGGTCAGCACTGTTATGTGCTCCCACATTCAACGATATTGGAATTTTATTTTTCTGGCACCGTGGTTTCCAATTGTACATAAATTTCGATATTTTGCATTTCAAATTTTCAGACCAACAAAACTGTCGTTGTATATATTGGTGCTGCTAATTTGGTTTTAGGAATGGCGGATAATTTAAAGCATTTGTTAGATGTTTATGGTGTCCAACAACGTACAGTTTGTCGTTAAATTAGGGGTCTTATAGTTTCCATTACTACAGTCCACTCAATTTATGAAAAGAGAAGCCTCAAGTTATATTAAAATGCTTGGATTAAATTTTATTATTTATTGCTGCTGCCTGCACCCCCCCCCCCCTCCTCTCAATTCTCTCAATTTGTAACCCTGGGCACGTGCCCGTCTATTGGATTAAAAATTGAATTACGGTTTGGCGTAACCGTAATTAAATTTTTAATCCAATCACAGGCATATTCATATATTTAATTGTAATGACTGCCACGCTGCCACTAGAGACGGCTTATATCTGTAGCCTTAATCGCCTGGGTCGGTAGAATATAAAACAAATGACCAACGTCAACGAAACAAAATGCAGTTCTAAAAGTAAGCAGCCGAAAATAAGAATCATATATAAATCGATACCTTATTGCTTTATTACACTGGCTTTTTTCCGTTTAACGATATTACATAATATGTATTGACATTGTTCTTATATGCACTGATAATGATTATTATTGAACATAATTTGTGGAATATCTGTATAAGTGGAAAAACAATATTATCCTGAAAGGATTTTCTATAGTGCAAATAACACTACTTTCTGCGATAATGTGCAGCTTACAGAATAAGTGAAGATAACAAAGTAGTGATACAATATTGCAGTTTGTTTGAGGTTTTTGCTGGATTTGTTTTCGCACATATCGTTGTGCCATATACATGTGTATGTAAAATAGGAGCTGCTTCATTCTGAGTAAGTAAATTTAAAGTACTCATACATCTGTTTAATTACATTTTACGGATATATTTTGTTAATTTACTATTTCAAATATAAGTTGAGTTACTAATTGAACAATATTTGATTTAAATATTATCAAATTTAGCTGTCACGATGTTGAGGTTTCTTGTGACTCTTTTTGTTTTGGAATGTATTCTTTTTTCTTTTGTGAACGGACTGTCTGAATATGGAGAGACATGTGCTACCACAGCCGACTGCGAAATACACGATGGAACAGTGACATGTGTAAGTGACATTTGTAGTTGCAAATTGGGAAAAGACGCAGTATTTGAAGTTGACCCCTTAAATCAATGTGTTGCACTCGTTGGAGGGATGTGTTACCCTTCACCACTCCCTGCACTTGGGCAATTGAATTGCATACGCAATGCTAAATGTGAAGCTGGGGGAGGGTCAATTGGGCAATGTCAATGTTTACCTCAGTTTAGCGACAACGAAGAAAGAAGATGCGTAGCAACTGTATCCAGCACAGAATCCGAAGCAACTGAACAAACAACATTGGCCTCAACGGATAACACTACCCCATATAGCACGTCTTTAAATGCAACAGATATTTCTACTTTCTCAACAGATGGTACCCCTATTTCTTCTACAGATAGCACCCCTATTTCTTCCACAGATGGTACCCCCATTTCTTCTACAGATGGTACCCCTATTTCTTCTACAGATGGCAGCCCTATTTCTTCTACAGATGGTACCCCTATTTCTTCAACAGATGACAGTCTAATTTCTTCAACAGATGGTAGCCCTAATTCTTCAACAGATGGTACCCCTATTGCTTCCACAGATGGTAGTCCGACTTCTTTAACAGATGGTAGCCTAATTTCTTCAACCGACGGTAGTCCAATTTCTTCAACGGATGGTAGCCCTAATTCTTCAACTGACGGAACTCGTATTTCTTCAACAGAAGGCATTACTGAGACCACGACTAATAATTCTATCGATATACAGTGTACAGTTTATATTATTTTTTTCAGTATGTTCCTGTTATTGTAACTTTTAATTGTTTCATGGTGAGCTCCGGGTAGCACCTTTGTAGCATGAACCTTATGAAGGGGTAATTATACCAAAGCTCTATTCAAATATTGTAAAAATAAAAATTGCAGATAAGATATAGTCACAACAGAGGACATTTTCAATTCTGAATTCAAAAAATATTAATTTAATTTTAAATATCAGAATCTTTTTTTCGAATTGGCTTCTACTCAAATTATCTGGTATAAACTGATATCTGATATTGTTAGGCGCATTAGGAGAAATAAATACCTGCATCACTGTGCGACAGGAATTTCAGTTCAACCAATCAATCAAACGAGTTGATTAGATGTATTATGTATGGCATCCCCGTTAAATTTATAATGTATTTAATGAATTTAAATTTTTTCCCATTTTCATTAATCCTTGGCCCATTGCATTCCTGATAACCTCGCAAAAAATTTTGGGCATGCAATTATAAATATTTAACATTAAGGAAAATATTAAGGAAACGAAGGAAATAATAAATGCTTAATAACTGTTTGAAAGTGTGTTTTTAATACAAATATACACCCAGCGATAATTGAAGATTAACTAATCTGAAGAATGCATGCATAAACCTGTCAATAAGTTAGTATGTATTATATTTATTTCATAATTCAATTTTTCTTAGTTTGATTTGATTCGGTCACAAAAGCTGAAGGCTATAATGTTGTGAAATAATACTTCATTATTCATTCATAGTCATTACAACTTTGAAGCATCGAAAAGGTCAATGGAAGTTTTACTGTAAAGAGATGCTAGTTTATTATGTATTATTTAATATGCACCGACATGTTATAATATACTTGCATTTTATTGCCAAGGAGAAGTTGACTAATACACAGTTTACGTGGCTTAAATTTAATATACTTATATCTACAATTTACATGATAACGTAAAATTGATTATAAAGTGAGTCCTTCATAATATCACACTATAGTTCCATATACAATGAGTCATCTAATACATTTTTATGCTTTTCTTAGAAATGCATTGGAAGATGGGTATATTATAATTTTACAACTTTCATGCAGGACGAAAGACAATAGACGCTAACCATTGAATACCTACACAATAAAGGTCAATGGTTGCTATCATTTATGGGTACTTCAACTTATAAAAAACGTATAAAAATGTAGGTACCTGGAAGTCTTCTAAGTACCTACATTTTTATATAGGCCCCTTAGAAATGTAAAATCAAAACATCAAACCGAATGATATATTCAAATGGTTCATTCATATTCTTCTATACTTCATATTCTTCGACCATAAGAAGAATACTTCATATCCTTCGTGTTCTACTATTACTAGTTTTATTCCAAAAGCTAAATTGTGACAAAAGCTTTATATAATTTTTCGATTTATTTGCATAATATGGCTAATGCATAAGTATTTTTGCTCCTAAAATCTTTTGCTGAAAAATCCGTTTGTTTCCGGAATAAGACGGTTAGCCCATGCGGAAATATGCCCCTGGTCCTTTATATTAATATTATGACATTCCGACGATTGCTATACAATAATGAATCAGTTTTACAACTACATACCTTCTCACGAGTTTCTTAGAAAGGTATATTGGAATATGGGTATTAGCTTTAAAAGACTATAGGTTTCATCTATACTATATACAAACAGACCCTAAATATTAATCCCTACCTAATAAGGGCCACTGTTTGTTCTCGTTTATTTTAATTTTAAATAATTATCTATATTCGTCTTTAGGTCTTTTTGGAATCGTGGAGTGAAAACATTGCAACCTATCAGGTATATGGGTTAAAGGTTAATTTTATTCAAGTGCAATAAAATTCAGTACCTTTAAATAGTATGGTGTACCCATTTCATGGTATAAGATAACTATATCGTTAATTATGATATGTGTCAGAATAGAAAGCCTAATATGCATTTGAAGTTGGAGAAATATTTTCTGACATCTGATCTGAGGCATACATGGTTAGTTGACTTCGTGATTCTCTCTTGAATTCTTTTACTCCCGATTCTGTTACAAATCCTGCACATGTGCAATAACTATTCTACAACCTAACAAGGTGAAGTAAATAAAAGGACCATTTAAAGGTAATTTAAAAAATATTTCGTCACTTGTATTATTTTTTTGACAAAAATCTCGAATTATTTTTCGAAAATTTTACTGACGCAACTGCTGACCGAACATTCTACTGTTATTTTGTATATGTATTTGTTAATTATTCTCAGTACGACATCACTAACAATAAGCAACCGAAGAATAAATTGCAGCACAATTCCCAGTTTTAATTTAATGTAAATAGTTCAATCGTAAATATTTTTTGCAATGAAAACGAAGCAAAGTTATGTAACACCAATATAAATATTTAAAACCTTTAATCTCGAAAAATATATTATGATCCGCAGAACTAATAAAATGTTTTTGTTTTCTACCAAAGTATTTTACCAATTGTCAGTGGTAATTGTAATTAGGCTATGCTATATTATACTAATTTACAGAATATTTGACAAACATTTTACCTAATTAAATATTTTTCAATTTTCTCTGTGAAGTGTGAATGGGTATTATTTATGTGAACTATTTCCTTTGGCTACTTTATATATTAGCAATGTAATTTTACAGTTGGACTAATTTCAATATTTTTAAATGATTTTAATACAAATGTAAAATAATTTCTTGCTTCTTTATTAATTTAACATGAATAAGAAGTCCATGCTTCTTATGGTTTTGAATATTAGCTAATAAAGTAAATAGAACTTACAAAATTTCTTATAGTTCTGAGTATTAGAACAATCACATGGATTGGAGAAGGTATTGGCGATGCAAACAAACTGCAAGGAAAAGTACCGGTGGTTATAGAAGACCCGGGGGTATTCCTCCAAATCGGTTTCCACCGCCCCAATTTGCAATGCCACATCCAGTTGCACCTCTCAGAAATGGTGCTGGAAATTTTATGCATCGACTTCAGCTAGTTGCACGTCTCAGAAATGATGCTGTAAATATTCGACCTCACATAATTGCACCTCTCAGAAATGGTGCTGGAAATATTATACATCGACCTCGTCTAGTTGCATTGAAATCTACAGGTGGATATAGGAGACCACAACCTGTACTCCCCCCAATGATACCGCCATGGATGCAAATCAGACCGCCTGGAAATTCATTTGCTGTTTTTCCTTCGTCCATTTCCGGTAATCACAACAATGGCCTGATGAATGGTGTAAATACAAGAAATACGCCGGACTGTCGAGAATCTGCAGCTGATTTAAGTCCATGTTCTAGTAACTCTGCTGGTAGGAATGTAGTTTTTCCAATATCCAAACAAATGGCGGTGAAACATACAGGAAGGCCGCCAAGAAATGCATTTGCTGTAAATCTTCCTTCGAATAACAGCAATAATGGACGGATGAATGGTGAAAATGCTACTGACGATTCATCTGATGACGATTTTGACGATACAGAAAGAAGTAACGACAATTCAAGGGATGAAGGCACAGAAGGAAGCAACGATGATTCATCGGATGATGGTGCAGAAGAAAGATACGATGATTCTTCGGATGATGGTACAGAAAGAAGCCACGAAGATTTAGAGGATGAAGATTCAGACCGTGAGTATCGCGAGATGTTGGATTCCTTACGTTATGACCAAATTTTAAATGACGAGGTAAAATACCAGATTTGAATTATTTCTATCGTTATAGATTTTGGGATAGCTAGGTAGGAAAATTATTTATGCAAGTTGGTAAATAGAATATGGACTATGATTTAAATCTTTGTAGGCTGCAAGTAACAAATTATACTTAATATGTAGCAATAGAACATGGATGCCGAAAGTTCATGTCGGGGTTCAGTGGCTCGCGCCAAAATTTTTAGGGGGGGGCATAGGATTTGATTTACCGGTATTGGGAGCAAGGGTGGTCGATTATTCAGAAATAGCGTATTATAGGTATGGTGGCGGAAAGTAAGTCTTTTCTTCATTTTTAAAGTGGGGAGTAAAATAATGATAGCATTAAGCTTCGCCTGTGCCAAATACATTTCGGTACCGAATAATATATAGATTCCACCTCCACAATTCCGAAGAATCGATTTTGCTATGGGGGAGGGAACCCTCATGCCTAATGTTATATTGCAAGCGAATTAAAGTTTTATTTTAAGCTCAATCAGTGGGCTTTCAGAAGTTAGCAATCCCGAAAACGGTTTTATTATGCGCTTAGCCAAGTTTCACTGTATTTCAGTATAATGGATTATAATATTATTACTATTCTATTCTGATTTCTGGTGATAATGGGAAATAAGTTTGTAAAATGAAAGTTTGGAAAACTGGATGAATCTACATGGTTAGCAGTTGCATTCGTGATATCGATCTAAAAGTAGTATTATAATTCAAATCACTTTTACCTACCCAATTTAAATTATGAATCTGAAAATTTAAAAAACAATCAGGTGAATATTGTGGAACCTAAGAAGGCTGATCATAATGAAACTGAGGCAGTTGCAGCTAATTCAACGGCTAATGGATTTGTTCCTTTTTCAGGTCCTGGATATAGGTATAATAATATCATATTCCTTTAATATTACTAATTACTTTACAACTACACTAACTACTACGTCACCTGTCACCAACACTTGTTAACATTAACACAAATAATAATTTTACAAATAATATTTATTTCATTGCGATTATACTATAACATATTTATGAATAAATTATAGATTAAATGGTAGACCAGTTGAAACCTCTCAACAAGCAAATGCTCATACCCAAAGAGGAGCTCCGGATGATTTTTCGATAAATGGGAACATCGATTTTATACGTAAACTTATTTTCTTACTACTTCATATAAAATTGATGTTTCACATGTAATTAAAGATCTGACAAATAAAAATAAAATAATTTATTTTCCTTGTTTTATTTTTTAGGATCCAACATTTTACTACGTCCATCTAAGACAAATAATAATATAAATAACCGTCCACCGGGACCCGATCCTAATGAGGAATTTTGGAATTCTATTAACGATGATTTTGAAGAAGAAGAAGAGGAAGACTCGGAAATAGAAATGGGTGATATTGATGATGATGGCGATTGCAGACAATGAATGATCATGAATTCAAATGACACATATATGTAAATAATATACCTACTGGATTAATCAAACAAATTACATATACTCCACGTAAAGTACCCGACTCTAATGAAATTTTATTTGATTTAATGATCATCTCAATTCTCTTTTCTCGAAAAAAATCTCTATCAAAATGGTAAAATACAATAGGTGCTTAATATAATAAATAATATTATAAGACGCAACCGCAATCAATATACATATGTATCTGTTGTTTTAATTAAGTATCTAGTAAAGAACTTAAATCCAATACAATTCTTTACACCTACTAAATATTAATATTGAGACTTTCCAGTAAATTCCAAGAACATAATCTTAATAATAACTTTTACACAAAATTATTCTTATAGTAAATTTCAATCGGTTTATTCTAAGACGTTCGTATGCGCTAGTTTGTATTTGTCAGAGCAAATTATATAATATTTTTATACCAATGAGTACATGACTATTCACAGAAAAATATTTTAAGAATAACACGGCACTGCATTATAAAAGCTAAAAGATTCTACCCCTTCTTCTCTAATACTAACCGTCCACAGCATAATGGAACGTATTGTAGTAAAAGCCATAACCAAGAAAGGTCTTATTTAGAGGTAAGTTTTGTAGTGACTCAAGTGTGTGTGTAAGTATGTGTGTTTGCCCAATACCCTATATTCACCTTATTCTGGATTACGACGGATTTATATTTGTTAAGAGATTCTGAGTATAATATCTGCTAAGAAATTTTTCGTAAAAAGTAGTAACCATTTTTCCCCAGAAAATCTAACGCTTTTTAGTGACAATAGAGGCTGACAGACGAAAGTTTTTAACAAAGTTATAGGAAAGAAATCTGTTTGGAAATGACAACGGCATCCTTTGATACTTATCATAACAAAAGAGTCACGGTCATTAATAGATCACATTTTTCAGGCATTCCCGGAGTTTTTGGTATTAGTCAGAAGTCAGAATTTTTACGATGCCCAGCTTTTACAATGATCTTTAGCAACGCCATTTTTACAACATATTATATAAAAAATAATTTATTTCCACTGACTGTGACTGAAAGAATGCAAGCAAAACTGCTGTTACAATAAAATAGACTGCTGCTTTATAATATCGACCTACTTTACAATGAATCGTATAAATACATTTCTATACCTTTCATATACTGGGACGGTACTGGAAGAAAGCTTATTTTACACTTTTCAGGTAGACAAATAGACAATTGACCCCGAATTCCTATAGGACGAATAAGGGTGAAAATGGTTGCTGTCGTGTGTTGTTAATTCAATATAGCTTTCAAGTCTTCTCGGAAATGCAAAGTAAATACATTGATAGGTAAGGAACTAACAGCAAGTATGCTCGTCAAAGATATATGTATAGATTGCAGCAAAAAGGCTCCCATAAAATTGTTAGGTACATAATATATCAGAATAGAACAAATGCATAGGAAGTTGCCTAATAATTTTTGCGCCACGGTTTTAGTTGCTTTTGTGGTACCATTGAATTCACTCACTGACTCACTCTCTTTCTTATAAATATTAAAATACGTGAAACGTAAACTACTACGGTGCGAGATTGTCGCAGAAGTGTTTAGTAATTTCAAACTTCATTGTCACAAAAAATTGCGTTAATTTTCCATTTGAAATGTGTGCTTGACTGACGAATATATATTTACCTCAGAACTTCAGAACCTTACTTACTGACAACTAAAGACTGAAATTATTACTGTGATTTTATATCTGTGCCTGTTAGAAGTTCATACTTGCAGTGTTGCTCCGCCTTCATAAAGAAACAACAAAATAATAATAAATTACTGTCAATTTTAATAAAATAAAGGTAAGACTGTTCAATCGTTGAGAAACTTTTTGCATTATGGTGAAGTATAATGCCACTTTAAATGGTAAAATAAATTTGTTTTATTTTATATAGAAGCACCGTTTATTGAAAAAATTAAAACATTATGTTTAGGAACTACCGAAGTATTTTTTCAATTAAAAATCGATTTTTTACACTTTGTGGCCCCCACATACTATTTTTGACCCTTCCAAATTGCAATCCTAGTTACGCGCCTGATCAGTGACGGTTGTTTAAGTTGATTTGATACTTTATTAAACAACGTAAGTTTTTTGATGATTTCATGCAGTCTGTTTGTCCATCTGTCCGTAGGATCGATAACTCAAAAAATGTTTGAGCTATTAACGTTAAATCTTCTATATGTACTATTGAGATCATGGCAGAGGTTAGGTTCGAAGATGGGGTCAATCGGTCATCTCCTTCATGCATTTTGACACATTGAATATGTCTTTGTATAAGTACCAGGACAAGTATTGAACATTCCGATGTAACAGATATAAAATATATATGACTCGAACTTTTTACTGCCTGTGAGCAATTGAAATGCCAATTTTAATACGAAATTCAAGTGAAATTATACATACGTTTTCAAAAAAGCGTGAACAATTCAACAATACAAAACATTCAGTAAATTGAATATTTATATCAGTCCGGTTTTAAGTTTCATTAGGAAACTTCGTTGTTTCATTAAACCTGGTTTTGACCGGTTTAATTTTATTATTATCGAATGAGAATGAATTGTTGGGGGAGTTATTTCATTTGAAACATGTAATAATATTATCATTATAAATATACTTAATATACCTAATGTTGTAATTAAAGTTTCACAGCTTCCAATAGTTTTAATATATGATCTATGAGTCAAGTGTCAATTCGTTGCACTTTTATTAGTTTCACAAGAACAGCTATATATCTAAAATGTCGTATTTTTTTAGTATTAAAAGATATTAAAAATTTATTTAATGAATATTATATAGAGGACAATAAATTGAATAAGAGAATGAACGGAGCCTACGAATACGGGCGATGCAAACAAACAGCAAGAAAAAGTACCGGCGGTCGAATAGCTCGAAGACCTGTACCTTGTGCAATGAAATCTACAGGAGGTGGTCTTCCACCGTGGTTTCCAATGAATCCGCAGATCGTATTTGCAGTGCCACAGCCAGTTGCACCTTACAGAAATGGAACTGTAAATGCTAGACCTCGTCAAACTGCTTGTAGATCTACAGGTGGAAATCCGAGTTTACGGAGACCAACGGCGAGGAAACATCCAGGAAGACCAAGACCACCTGGAAATTCATTTGCGATAAATCTTCCTTTGTCCAGTTCCACTAATCACAATATTGATGGAAGGGTGAATGTCGTAAATTCCCAAAGACCGGTTGAAGTTATCGCTGTTGACGATTCTCCGGATGAAGATATAGAAATGGGTGACGCTGAAGACTAAATATGAACAAAATATTTGTTTTTAAATGTTATACCACATAATATGATGGAAAATCACTCATATCGAATTACTTTATTATATTTTTGACTTAAAGACTTTTATATATTATAACAGCATTTATATATCTTGTTATATACTCTAACTAGGAATTGTTGGCTACAATTTAGACAATTTCGAAAATTAATGTGTGTGCTTCAGATTTTAACAGTTTGCAATTAAATGACGCGATTATTTTAAAAGTGCTGTAATTGATGAAATGTTAAGATTAGCACAGTGTGCAATATTTGATTTAAGAGTGACACATCTACATCTAATTTACAAAAAGTACAAATAATAAACCGCTCAACACCGGATGTAATGAACAACAAAGTTTACTATATATTGGAAAAAAATTATTTAGGCTTATTTTGAAAACTTATGTATAATTTTACTTGAATTTCGTATGACAATTTACATTTGAATTGATCACAGGCATTCTTTTGACGTATCTTATCTGATACATCGGAATAATAATACCTACTACAAGTCGTGCTACAAAGAAATGTTGAAAGGACGAACAGTCATGAAGGAGTTGACCGATTGACCCCATCTTCGAACTTAACATCACATGGGACCTCCATAGAATGTGTAGCGTTGAGCATAGCAAATTTGAAGTTTTTATCTTAAATCATTCTTGACCAAAATGAGCCACAAAGATAAATTCGCGTGTAACGCAAAAATGTGTATGATTTTTAGTTACTTTGGTGCCAAATTTTATACTTTCGGTTTTTTTGATATCAAGTTACTTTAAGGTTCACTATTTAATCCTTGTAGTTATATCACAATTAGTATATAATAGTATGTTCGAAACGAAATCATAAGTTTACTGAAGTGAACAGTAAAATATTGTAAAACAGTGGTAGATTGAAATGTGTTATACAATAATTTATTACTATAGGTATACATGCATGCGTCTTAAAAATTGAAAGGCATTGTACGTTTTAATGCAATGCTACACAGACTCAAAAATATTCATTAAGGATATCATATTGAAAAGTTTTCGCTTACTACGACATGTAACTGAACCAAGGGCGTAGCCAGGGGGGGGTGCACAGG
>JABASD010004041.1:0-17092 GCA_019776165.1 Pogonognathellus flavescens | reverse complement strand
AATCAGTGGCGTTAGTGACGTGTCGGTGACGTATCGGTGACGTTTATGCCTTGACGTCACTAAAAATCCTGCAGCCTTAACAATAAAATTGTACGTATAACAAGTAACTTAAGTATTATGATGAACTTACGATTCATTTTCAGCAATAGCAATACCTACCTAAAGTCATGCATGTAACATTTTATTTTTGTAACTGTTATCAATATACGATAATTAATATAACAACAAAAATGTACCGAGTATCATGTGTATATTTAGTTTTAGTTGCTCCTTTTTAACTCTAAATGAGATTGTCGGTGTTATTTTTACATTCCAGAATCTGCACATGTTCAAAATATGCTTGAGAAACTTCCTTCACTATACCTCTAATTAATTATTACTGAAGTACGTTCCTACTATGCATGAAATTCCTTTTTGTCAGTAAATATTTCCATAAATATTTTCCCTTTTTTAAAGTAAATATTAAATAAATATATTCGGGTTCATATAGTAAATAAATATCTTGCTTTTATAGTACTGAAAAATTACAGCATATACACTAGGTCAGGTCATAAAAAAAGAAAGAATCGGGAAATAGAAAATTTAAGAATATTTGTGAATAGATTTCCGGAAATCTACACTCAAACGGAAGATATGCAATACAAGAAACAAACCCAAAAATATGCACACGCATACATAAAAGGCTCAATGCTCTATTGACATTTATTTTTTGTTTCTGTATATTCTTCCATCAACAGCAACTTTTTATTTTATTTTATTAGATATTACAACTCGTGGCCTTTTAATCGAAAATAAATAATAATAATAAAAATTAGATGTAATAATATTATTATTTCTAATATTCATGTTAGTATTGAGAGATTGAGACACAATCTTGAGAACGCGAAGAAGGGTGGAATTATCCATTCTCACATTATTTACATTTTACAGTGGGCAGGAGGAGGGAATCATTGCAGTAGTATGGTGCGTAAATATGAAAACACAAGTTTCATTTTCATTCGGGAGAATTTAATATTTATGCCTACACTGATTGTGATTGTGATTAGACGAAGCACGTAGGTTAGAGGTTTGTTAATTGTTGAGAGTTAATATAGAATAAAATGTAAATTGTAGGTAATAATTTTAATAAACATCAAAAGAAAGTATTAATTGAAATATTTTATTTGCTCTTTTGCTGAGTGCGAATTTAATAGTAATAGTATTCCTTCCCACTACAGATGACTGATTGATAAAATACCTACTACCTACTATTTATACGTGTAATAATATTAATTCATTGTCGATTGTTTTTTATTTGTTATGATTTGCTTTTTGTCATTTGTAGAAAAGTATATTGGACTACCACCTTGAAGAAGATTTATGAATATTTATTGGCAGTTGGCAGTCAGACTCAGAAGTCAAGAAAGTCAAGTTTCAAAACAAAACTGGGAGGATGGAGGTGGCTTTGAAGAAGAAATGTTCAATTTGTTTGGCCAGTGTTGAAAAAAACAATTTCAAAACATTTCACCACACAAACAAAATTGTTGGCAACTGTTTACAATTTTTACTCGCGTCTTTAGCAGAATATCGTTGGACGATCAATCGAAGGAAGAATGTAACGTTTTGCAACAAGTGCTTTAATCGTGCTGATAAAATAACACAGCTGGAACAACGACGCAAACAATTTGAAGTACGACGCAAACAACTTGAAGTAAAACAAACTCAAATTCAACAACAACTGCAAGATATACGAAAGGAAATTACTGATTCATCGAATGCATTTTCCCATTCGGTTCTACGTCGTAGAATTACAAAGAACCCTGGAGAACATGAAAAATCAACCACATCAACAATATCAGTGGATACTCCCGTTAATCAGATTCACACAGCTAACAACGGTAGTCCGTTTTCTACATCAAATAATCAAATTATTGAAACTGAAGACGGGTGGGGATTACCTCCCACTTTTGTATCCCATTCAAGATGTGCAATCCGTCTCTGGCCAAGGCCAAGATTCTGACACAATACAGATGCCTCTTCTTGATGTTCAAAGTGTGCACGAAAAGGACAGTGTAATGCAGGAATCGATGGCAGAAGAACATGGTGTTGTCAATCACGACTCTACCGAACATCCGGTAGAAACAGAAAAAGTTACTCACTGTCGTGAATTTTCCTGCGACGAAAATCAGAAGGATAATTTGTCAGTGGTGGGTGTTGGTGTCACCGAAGAAAATACCAAATTATTAAGTAAGTAATGCAACCAAAAATTAAAATAAGTGATCAAAAACATTTATTTCTATAAATATTTGTACTTCACGTAAAACTAGGTTGAGGGTGGTTTTCATTAATATTTTGTCACAGTCAGATTTATACAATTAGGTTGATATTGTACACTTTTTTCAATTCCAGGTTCAGGAGTACAAACAAATGAGGTGAATGCAGAACCGGTGGAAGTTGAACGTGTAAATAATGCACCGGATGGTCAAAACTCACCCAAAGAGTTCATCGCATTGGATGTGTCAAGAATACCTCCCTCGTTGTTTTCAACGGATCAGCCTAATAAAACAAAAATCGATGATGTTGCAAATCCGTGTGAAGACAACTTCATTGGAATGGATGCAGCAGTAAATGACCCTCAACGTATTTTGGAGTCCGAAGATGCTGTGGATGAAGAATCAGCGGATTCCAAAGATGATATAAACATTACCAGAGAAAGAGATGAAGAATTGCAAGCAAAAACTCGACCTGCGGTTGTCTTGAAAAGTAAGTAGAATTTTATTTGTGATCACTGACTTTTTCATTTTTTCAACCAATGCTCACGTATATTCGAATTTTTTAAGTCTAAAACGAATATTTTTTGCTTTTCAGAATTAAAAGAAGCTAATTTTTCTGAACAATTCGACTCTAAGAGTTTTTCTCAACAGCCGCCATTGAATGCTTCCAGCCTAAAACATCGACTGAGAAATAGAGCCTTAAAGAAGAAAGTTGGACAATCATCTTCTTCAAAGATTATTCATGGGCAAACTGGTCCCGTAAACGCGAAGAAAGTAAAGAAATCAGTTTCTTCTCTAAAAGTTCGTGGACGAGTTGGAACTGGAAAGAAGCAGCACAAATGTCAAAAATGCTCCAAAGTATTTACTCGTTTAAGTCACTTAAAGCAACACACCCGAGTGCACACTGGGGAAAGACCATTTAAGTGCTCCTTTTGTGTGAAATGTTTTTCTCATTCGTCTACTTTACACAGTCATGAAAGAACTCACACTGGTGAAAGATTAGTTAAATGTTCATTCTGTGCAAAAACTTTTACCCAGTTTTCTAATATGCAAGTTCATTTAAGAATTCACACTGGGGAGAAACCATTTGAATGCTCCTTTTGCAGAAAAGCTTTTTGTCAATTGTCGAATTTACAATGTCATTTAAGAATGCACATTCAAGAGAAACCATTCAAATGTGCTCATTGTACAAAATCTTTTGCTCGATTGCTGGATTTACGAATGCATGAAAATATTCACGCTGGGGAGAAGCCATTCCAATGCTCCTTTTGTGTGAAATCTTTTGCCCAATTGTCTACTTTACTAAGACATTTAAGAATTCACACTGGCGAGAAACCATTCAAATGTTTTCATTGCACGAAAACTTTTGCACATTCATGCTCCTTAAAATGTCATGTCAAGAAACACCACCCAGGAGAGAAAACATCATAAAAGTGAAAATGTTAGAATGTTGACAACATATCAAAATTCGGGAAACTGTAATATTGCTTGCAATTGATTTTTGATTGTTCAGAGTCTTCTCCTAGTTTTGCCCCTTTTTAGTGGTATCGAAATTGTCATCAAATCCAAGTGTATGTACAAACGCTTCCTTGATACTCTTTAAACTTTTCTGTGAAAACCTTGGGTTAAAAGTGTAATAAACTAATAAACACAACACAACAAAATAATAAACACTGATTTCCATCTACGCATTATATTATTTTCCATTTCGTGTAAGTCATATATAATAAGAATATGAACCATGCCCACAGATCATTAAATGCGATTAAATGCTAAAAAATTATCTACAATTAAATTGGCTGCATGATATAAAAAATTGTTTTTAATAATTTATTTCTACTTGCAAACAATTTGTAAAGACCTGAATTCATACTTATTTATTTCCTATTGATTACTCATATTATTTATTCCTTTCATAAGTTTTACCTCATCAAGTTTTAACACAAATAGCGGAAATTACTTATTAAATCCTAAACACTTTCTTTCTGCAAAACAGCGAGATTTTGTGCACAAACAATATAAAATAGCTCAAGGGCGTATCAACATGTGGACTCAGCGGGCTTGAGCCATCGCCCGATTCCGAAAAATGGGGGTATTTGGCATATTTGTGACCTCTGAGACACCCAGACGACTTGGGTCCAATCCCATTGCAACGAACAGAATCATACAGTTCACTTCCCCAAATAAAATATCAGCATTAATAATTCACAGAATACTAAACCTAGCTAAATAACAAAACACATTTAGCGAATAATAAGAGTAGTAAATTGTCAATGAAGAAATCTCAAAATAAGTAATCATAACATCTCTTGATTATACAAACGGAGAAGGGACGAGTGTTTCATCAGTTCTCATTTAAATTCATTTTCTTGCAATTAATTCAATTTTCTACAGGGTCCACAAATATTTCTGCATAGATCAACTTTTGTACATTCAAAATAGGTTGGGCAGTTGGCTGTTGCTTTTTCGCCTTGTTGCAAAGCTCCAATGCCAATTGATAGTCCTTTAGATGGTATTTGGCGATTGAATATCGGTGGAACACTTTGTAATGTTCGTTTTCATCAGTGTGAGAAAGATCCAGAGCTTTCTGACAAGCTTCATAACATAATTGCCAGTCCTTGAAATCGAGAAAGCATTGGGCGCAGTTTGTGTACATTGCAAACAATAATCGGTTGCGTTTTGCTTTTTGTTCTTCTTGCAAATCTTGCGGGCGATAATCTTCCAAAAGAGTAACACCAATTTCAAAAAGTTTTAAAGCGGATTCAAATTTGGATTGTTTATGCAAGATGTCCCCTTCGTCAGACCCACGGTTTCTTGACAGACTATTGAGAATCCTATTTTGGAGCGTTCTTCGGAAGACATTCTGGTGTAGGATGGATTTTCCGGAAAAGGGATCATATAAACAAGTTCGACAAATAAAAGAAGTCTGGGTGCACGTTCCAAATTAAAACCGCAGGCGGGTGAAATAAGAAACTTGGATACTTCTCCAATCCTCATGGACATCAAGCAGTCGAAAATACACGGCATTAACTCCGTGTGATTGCGATCCATGAAAAAACGCTGTGGACGTCCCAACGACAAAGTTGACTTGAATGGTTCTTTCGAGTTTTCACAAATTGCAATGTAAAGATGAATGAAGGTACATCATTGAGACTTTGATCGACAGTGCTGGAATTTCTGCTCCATATCCCTCCTTCATCACCTGTGAAACAAAAAATATATCGAATGATTTCAAAATTTAAATAGTATTTTGAGCCTGGATTATAATTATATTATATAATGCCGCAGTATATATAAACGGATGACTATTATTTGTAACGTACCAATTTTTTGATGCCGCTATTCCAGGGCAGCATTGTTTTCTCCAAGAAGTCATAATCAGAAAACATTTCCTGCTCTGTTATATCACTCAAAGCATTTTTTGCCTTCTTCGATTTGCAATTTAAACCTATAAGATGTTGTCCTTTAATCTTGTACTAAAATAAAGGGGGATAATTAACCGATGTATTTCAAAAATATGCAAAATTAACTTATTAACTTTAAAAGCTGTATAAATGTGAATAATAAACTTCAAGTATTTCACTTGGAATTAAAAAATAAACCAGACAGAGATTTTCATGTAGAATTTATACTATAGTTGATGGTTTACTAATGATTGACTTTCTAAACCGAGAAAAAACAAACTTGGTTTGATATGTTAGATGAATTAATTTTTAAGAGCAAAACAATATTAACTAAATAACTCTGGAAATGTTAATGAATTTGGATGGAACGTTGGAACGAACACAAGATTATTGTCTGATTTCGAGAATAAAAACGTTTAGAGAATGGGTAGGAGAATTTGATTGACGAATTAATTAATCAGAATAATATGAAAAGTTGAATTTGAAAGGCAGCAAAGCGTTCAGAGCAAAAATATTTCTGAATGCGACGCTTTTGGCAGCAAAGCTATTACTAAAATGAACGTCGAAAAAACGAAAAGAAAATTTTCGAATTGTTTTGAGCACGCATAGGTTCTGTGTTGAAATTGTTCCAAGACTCTTCATTCAACAATCATGGACAATCTCTCTTGCTGAAACCACTAGTCCCATGCACTTTCCATTTTTTAATTTTAAAAGTGAATTGTGAAAATATTTAAAAAAAGATATAGATGCATAGCATTATAATAAATTATTAAATTAAAAAAAAATAATTCCGTGAGAACTGAAATACATATTTACTTTTGGAGCATGAAAACAACGATTTATTTTTCCTAGCTCCATTTCCTGACAGATTTTCATGAAACTTTGCATGCAAGTGTGGATTGGTAATGTGTTCTTAATTTAATTTTTTCCAGCAAGTCAAACGATTACAACTAATTTAAATCTGCGTTATTCTATTCTATTCTGCTCCGTCTCCTCTACCTAATATAATTTCCAATATATAGTTTCCGCACTAACCCAATTGAAGTGATCGGATTATCGCAAGGAAATGCATGAATTCGGTTGAAAACATAGTGCGTAGTGCATAGAAAATAAAATATTGTGAACATATATAAATTCATAAATATTATGTAAACCTCAAACTCAACTTATTTATATTTAGTAGTTCACATAACACACGTTGTATTTATAATATCATAATAAGCTAAAGCTGTGTAGGAAAAAATTAAAGAGAATAATATTTTCAAGCGTATAGTTCATTTTATATAATACTCGAAAGTTCAAACGCAATAATACCAAATAATGTTAATGTATGCAATATACCAACCAGACTATATTCCATGAGATTTATAAGTCTTGTATTGCATATAATATTGCCAAAATATTCGTAATTTATTGCGTATAGGTCTTCAACTTTTGTAATTTTTTATCTTGGACGTCTGGACTGGATATTTGCAACTTTATTGCTTCATTCGTTCGTTTCATTACACTTTATACTTATATAACATGTCGTTGAATGTAATAATTACAGTACTTCTGCTAGAGTTCTGCCTTTCCAATATACGTAGCCCTATCGACTCAAAGTTTTAGAATAACAATTTTTTGTATATTTTAGGAGAGGAAACAAGTTTATTGTAGATAAGTTTATACACAACTGAAACGTGAACTGAATAGTCCAAACTTACAGAATAGACACTTATTTGATCAAGTGATCAATCAATTATTATTATTATATATGTAAATCAAAGGTATAACTAAAAACGGTAACTGAACTTATAGTAACCAATGAAATTTAATTTTCTTTACAGTGCAACAAACTCAACTGCCCGAACTCACTTGCATAGAAGTACTAATACAGTTTAGCAGGAACATTATACACAAATTGAATAAGTTTATAAGTTATAAGTGAAGTTGACTGAATACAAATACAAAATAGTTTATTGCAATTTTTCTTGATTTAAAATTCATTACTGTGCTGTGGCACATTAAGCTTCTAGTCAAGTTTCAGCAGTTCTTAGTATAATCTGAATAGTGTATTTGCATTTCTTTGATTGTCCGTATTCAACAAAAAATTGTGGTTGGCCATCCCTAAGAAATTTTGAAGGGTACAAAGGAGTGTCAATATGTTTCTTATTGCTGTTGGAGGGATCTTGGTTTTATTAATTTTGTACACTTGCTTTATTAACTTCAATGAAAAAAATTTCCACCAGGTAAATATTAAATTATACTTACCTAACTACTTAAACAGGCCGCATATGACCCCTTGGTGGTGTTCCCACCAATTGTAACTTTATTACGTCGTGCCCCCAGCAAACAGAAATCCTGGGTACGCCCTTGTTAATTTCCTTGTAATTTGTAAATAGGACCATTACGTTTGCCACTAATTGGAGGATTATATGCTTTGGGGTCAAAGGAGTCCCATAGTATGAAAAAGAAATATGGGGGTATTATGGGAATGTACTTTGGAAATTACCGGTAAGCAATTTGGAAATCTCCATTATTTTTGCACATAACAATTAATTTGGCATTTTGATTAAAATTAAATACTCTTGTAAACATTTTTAATGGAATAGTGTTGAATGATTATAATAAAGTCATCAAAGAAGCATTTGATATGCCGGAATTTCTGAATCGACCTCCTTTTGAAGTTTCAAAGCATTTCAAAGGAAAAACTTCTCAGGTAATGAGCAGTAAGATAAAATCGCAGGATAAGAATTGCGAAAAAACATTTTCGTTAATATTATCATGCCGGATTAAAATAAAATGGTCAAGTTTTTAAAAATATAAACAGGACTGGTTTGGTCGAGAGATAAAAATTTTGAAGACCAACGAAAATTTACTCTAAAAATCTGAAAAGCTTTGGCCTAGGAACAAAATCAATGGAACTGTTAATATTGGAGCAATTGAAAAAATTGCACACCGATTTAAATTCCCAAGTGGGAAAACCATTTGTGAACAAACGATTATTTAACACAGCTGCGATTGGAGCACTGTGGACAATCATCACTGGAAAAGTACACGATGATGACGATCAGGAATTCAAAGATTGTGTGGATTCCGTAAATAAGTGAGTCAGACGAAAAAGTTTAAATAAATTATACATTACATAATTGCAAATCATTGATTTTTTGTTTCTGTATTTAATTAATTAGGATTGCGACTGTGATAACCGGTTCAGAATCATTTTCCTCTTCTGTGGCTTGTATCAGCTAGTGGTTGGAATAACTTCTTTGAATTAATAGTCTGAGCAAAAAGATTTCATAAGTAGGATCATCAAGGGTCATAAGGAATCTTTTGAAGCTGGAATTGACCAACCTAGAGACTTTATTGAAGCATATTTTGAAAAAATTGTGAAAACGGAAGATAGAAGCTCTAACTTATATTCTGAAACCGGAGGTACCTATATACATAAGTAAAAATAAATCTTTTGGATATACTAATAAGAGAATTTTCAATAAATCATAATGATATTTTTGATACGAGTATTTGTGAAACCTTTTTGATGAATAATAATTTTCAGAGGATAACTCATTCAATGTTGTACACGATATTTTCATGGCTGGGACTGAAACTGTTGATGTAAGTCTCACTTGGTGTTGCTTACTTCTAATATTGAATCCATAGGTTCAAGAAAAATTACACAACGAAATAGATCGAGTCATTGGCAGAGTTACTCCACCATCATTGGACGATCGAAACAAGTAAAAATCAATTTCTTTACAATTTCCTTGTGTCAATATTTTTATTTCACATTTCTATTTCACCTTTCTTTTCAGATTGCCATATGTTGCGGCTACTGTGTTAGAAATTCTCCGCTACGCTTCACCAATTCCTTTGGAAGGTCCTCATGAAGCTAGCAAGGATTTACATCTATAAATGGATATTTCATTCCAAAAGGAACAGTTGTTCTGCCAAACTTCTACGGAGTGTTACATGATCCTGAAATATGGCCAGAGCCTGAAGCTTTTAAACCTGACAGATTTTTGAGCCCGGATGGTTTGACAGTGCTGAGAAACAATCCATCGAATTTTGCTTTCGGATCTGGAAAAAGAGTGTGTGTTGGAGAGGCATTGGCCAGAGATGAAGTTTTCTTATTTATGACGGGATTACTTCAACGATATGCTTTCGCAGTCGACCCGAACGGTCCCAAACCAAGCTTGAACGCTCAAATTGGAACCACGTTAGTTCCCGATGTACATTCCATGATAAATTATAAGAGATAATTAAATAACTAATAAAATAACTAACTAAAAGAGATAATAAACTTGTCCTTTTACACAAAAATTACTTATATTCTTGACATTCATCTTTAATTTCAAAACTAATTTGTCAGCCTAAAACAGTTTTTATTGTTATATATTATACCAAATTGTATTTTCATTTTGCCTTCACTTCTGTAGCTACAAGGGAGCTGAAGGGTTAGTAATTATAAACTAATAATTTCTTCAGTATATAAAGTGTATATATACTTTACTAAACTTACCTAAGTGTATATTGATTGTCTGATAATATTAAGTGTTTAATTCAAGTTCATTTAAGTGTAGTATTTCTGTTTGTTCATTCATGTGAAGTTTTTCAATCCCAGAAAAAGCTATGACATAATGCTTCAGTTTGGCAGTTACATAAAAACACATATCGATAATCTTATCGTTATTAATTTGATTCGTAATATTACATTAATAAATTAACAATATAAAGGAATAAAGTCAAATATTAAAAGATTAGGAATAATAGCCTGGATGCCTGATACAAACTCAACATGTCATTTATAAATACACCGAGCTCTGATTCCCATGAACTTCCACAATTATGCGGAAATTGATAGTGAAATCTTATAATCCTTTTATTTATTGCATTTTGCAGGATTCATTACTTAAGTGCTAAGTAAATTCATAATTTGAGCTGAATCTACTCAAGTTTATTTATAACTTGAGCAGTATCACTCAATACAAACAATTAATTATAATTAAATTGATTTTCCACAATGTCACATAATTATTATGTGGAAAATTAAATTACACCCAGTCAACCTATGTGTTACGATGATTTATTTTATTTACATTTACTTGGATAGTAACGTGGCTAATTCAGAGGCTCAATCACATATATTGATACTATAAAACAAGTGGTTATTTTTATACCACTTGTTTTATAACATTTAAAAATTTAATCAAGTCTACATGTTTCATGTTGGTCTTATTTTAAATGGATTAAAGTGCCGGCTGATAAGCATACTTAGGTACTTGGGAATGACTAATAATACGCTAATAATAACAGGGTAAAAAAATAAAACAGAAAAATACTAAACTGTGGCAATTAATAAACAAGAAACCTTACTTTGTCTATGGAAAGATTATGCTGAAACTGAAACTAAAACAACCTGGACTTCAATTAATTGTAATTCTGGCTAAAACGTATTAAATTGAAGTTGGTAACTGTTAAACAGTGTTTAAAAATAGCCAATGAATAGTGGATGCAATGGACAAAAAGAATAATCATATTTCAAATTAGCAGCAATGTTTATCATATTTGTGCTTTTTTTAAATTCATGAAGCTCCAAAAAGAGTATTATTAGTTAATTTCAAAATATTCACAAAAGTTCACTTGCTAATTATTATTATTATTTATTTACACCCATCAAGCTAACCGAAACTTTGCCTCGGCCAAAATTGAATAAGTTTTTATTGTTAATTTTAGCAACTGACTTAACAATACTTTCGTTGTCTGTCTATACTATACAATACCTAATATACAATACAAGTTGCTTATCTTTTATCGTGCAAGGTCCACATTGAAGTTATTGCTCTGATGAGACTAAAATTGAGTGCGGGTGTCAGTGTTTTGTGAAATCATGTAAATCAAAATGTATATACTTGAATGTATTTCAGTAATGTTTCTTTTACTATTATGACAGACCATTTTTTTTCAATCAATCAAACATTTATTTTAAATTTAAACACACCCATGCATGTTCACGTTGAACACCCGAAGAGAGTTCTCTGCTATATATAGCCTCTGACTCTGAAACAGTTTTCAAAGTAAAGTAATTAAGTTTTTATCAGTGCGTTGCTTCGCACTTCGCCCCTCAAATCAACTGCACAATTCCATTTACAATTTTATTTTTTATTCACTGCTTTTCGATTTGCTACAATGATACAAATCATCTTGGTGGCGTTCCTTGTATTAGTCGTGTATTTCTATTTTATCAACCAAAGGCCCAAAAATTTCCCACCAGGTAAATCTAAAGTTTCTACCATCTTTGTCTATGATAATAATAATAGGTATATAATTTAAAATTGCAATAAAGTAGACTTGTAAGTGAATGGGTATACACATGCACCCCACTGACCCCACCGCACCCTATGGGTACACCATTGTTGTGTTGAGGTTTAGGTTCCCATCAATTGTTCAGTGTCATTTTCATTTTGTGTAACTCAATTCATGAAGGGCGTGTCTACGTATGGGCTTGAGCTTCCCCCTTTCAAAGAAAATGGGTTATTTGACAAAAATGTGCGGCCGGTCAGCTTTGTCCGCAAATTTGTTCAAATTCTGCCTTTGAGACCCTTCCAAACTGACCGAGCCCTCCCCAGTTCCATAGCGTAGATACGTCATTGAAACTCATCATACATGTTGCTTGGATTTATTTTTTATGCATGTGTTGAAATGGCAGACTCTAATCTTATGAATAAAGCAAAATATATTGAACTCCAAGGTCAAACACAACCCAAGAAGTGCGTAAATAAATCTTACACAAAAAACAGAGATTGCAGCAACCTTTTATAATAAGTCTTGACAAGTCTTAGTCTTGAGTTCTATTATTGGCTGTTTCAAGTCATTTTTGCTTTGCGTGCGTCATTACTATACTTACGTCAAAAATAAATAAACTGGAATAACCAGCTCATTTGTGCATTTTTATTCTATAATTACACGGCACGTGAAACTCGTGATATGATACCAAGCTAAGACTGTCCAAGAGTTGTCAGTCAAATAAAGTCATCAACTCTTGCAACAAAGATTATTTTAATCGTCTGCGTAGTGTTTTTTCTGTATTTGCTAAGTTTAATTAACCAAAGGCCGAAAAAGTTCCCACCAGGTAAAGTCTTACATTTTTCCTAATAATACACAGGTGAACCCGGTGATACGTAGATACGTCCTTCATGAATTGATTTATATAAAATGAAATGACACTGAAGAATTCATAGGAACCTAAACCTATAATTTTATTTTTGAAGGACTGTAAACTGTAATGTGGTACTTGCTAACAATTAATTAATTTTTGGATTGAATTTAAATAGGACCATTAAGCCTTCCAATTATAGGTGGGATTTACGCTATAGGAAAACGTCAACCCTATAAAAAGCTAATAGAACTGAAAAAGAAGTATGGAAATATCATAGGTCTTGATTTGGGTGGTTACAGGTTAAATAAATTCCTTAACATAATAGTTTGAGCTAATTTTAATATAATTTAATTTTTTTCAATGAATATTGTTTGATTATTAAGGGGGGTTGTGCTAAATGACTACAGTGTGATCAGAGATGCACTTGAAATGCCCGAATTCAACAGCCGTCCAAGGTACGATATCTTGGCTTATTGCAGAGGGAAAACTTTCCCAGGTATGATTATTCATTTATTTCTTAAAAACTCTCGCCGGTAATAGTAATTAAATAATTCCTGCTGTTTTGCATTAAAATCAATGTACTCTTTAGGGGTCTCGTGGGCTAGTGGAAAGAATTGGGAAGAACAACGACGATTTATGATCAAGCAATTTGGAATTTTTGGAATTGGAAAAAAATCTATGGAAAGGTTGATTTTGGATCAATTACATATGTTATACGAACATTTTGATCAGCAAGTTGGAAAATCTGTTTTGAACAAAGATTTGTTCAATGCAGTCTCCATCGGTGCATTGTGGACGATAATAAATGGCGAGGGCTCCGAGGATGAGAATCATCACAAAACAATGGTCGATTCAATAGGAAGGTAATTTAAACGACACAAACTTAATAAAAATGCGCTTATTATTTTTTTATGATTAAGAAAAGGACATTGAAAATGAAATTTTTGTAGAATGTTGAGTGCAGCACCTCCGAGTGGGGGCGTGTACACTTTTCCTCGAATTTCCAAGTTTTTTCCTAAGCGGAGTGGTTGGAATGCATTTGTTGAATCTCAATCCATGCAAAACGCCATAGCGTCCAACGCCATATCCGCCCATGAGAAATGTTTTGTAAATGGACAGAATAATTCCAGAGACTACATTGAAGCTTTTCTAGAAAAAATTGCCAGCACCACAGATGAAAATTCATCGTTCTATGGAGAAGTTGGAAGTAAGGATTTATAAATTGACTAATGCTTGTTTCCAATTTGTTTCGCGTCTTAATTTTTTTTAAATGTTTAGGAAAAAACCTGGTGGCTCAAATATGTGACTTGTTCCGGGCTGGAACAGAAACCGTTTCTGTGTGTCTTACTTGGGTCATTTTCCTTCTTGTCTTGTATCCAGATGTGCAAGAAAAACTTCAGTTAGAAATTGATATTGTAATTGCAAGAAATACACCTCCATCGTTGGATGACCGAAACAAGTATGAAAAATAAAATAAAGTTGGAGCCATATTTTTATTTGGAAATTTAAATTTGTGTTTTTGTAGGTTACCGTATGTGGAAGCATTGATTCTTGAAGTTTTACGGTTTGCAGCTGTGGTACCTTTGGGTGCTCCGCATTCAACGTCTACAGATGTGGATTTCAAAGGCTTTTATATTCCGAAGGACACAATTATTATTCCAAATTTTTACGGAGTACTGCGCGATCCACAGTTATGGGAAGATCCAGAATCCTTTAACCCTGAAAGATTTCTCAGTCCTGATAGATCATCCGTTCTAAGAAACAATCCTTCCAATTTCGTATTTGGATACGGTAAACGAGTTTGTCCGGGAGAAGCTTTAGCTAGAAATGAAATATTTCTATTCATCACTGGGCTGCTACAAAAATACTCTTTCAAAGTTGATCCCAGCAGTCGCAAACCCAATTTAGAAGATACTATTTTAGGTGCTACTTTAGTGCCAGCACCCCACTCGATCATTATTTCCAAACGGTAGCAAAAAATAAGTGCAGGATTCACTCAGGTCTAATCAATCAATGTTTAATAATAATTAATATGGGTTATTTATTTATTATAAACTAAAAGCAAATAAAATTTGAAATATGTTGTGTAATATAATCAATCATAGTTGCTCACACTAAAAATTAATTTATTAACTTACCATATTATGCATATTTAAATTTATTCATGCTTGATGTTAATTTCAAAATTGTTTACAATTATTGGCATCTCCATCTGGTATGTATTAAAAATAATTTTTTTTGCATATAGTAATATAATACAATACGCTACCGGTTCGCCGGCTCCAACCTTCCCCGACCAGTGCGCAGTGTCGCGTCTAAATGTAAGCTTTTTTAACTTATTTTTAAATATTTCCTAGAAGAATCATAAGCAAGTGATGTATCATTCGAAAGCAGAAGCGTATCTACCAGGATTTAATCCGAAATAAAAATTAATTGACAAAATTTTGTGATTTTAACATTAATTAAGCTTTCCCCTTTCATTTCTGAAACGTATACCTATAAGTAACCATAACCCATAGCTAATTAAATATTTTTGTCAAGTCATGAGCACGGCCGTGTGTTGAGTGATGAGGTGGAACGATGGAAGCGCAGTTATTTCGTCCCCGGATTTATTTCTCTTTCTACGTTCTTCTATTTTGTATACGAACATCCAAAATGAGATTTTAGTATACGATTACGAATTTATGACGAACGAACCATGGACCACCATCTGCACCGAAGCCTGTTGCTTGGTTGTTGCTATTCATTTTTCCTTTTTGTCGATAGTCTTGTCCAGTTATCGTGTCGTGATCATCTTCCGTTGGCTTTCCGTTCCGAAGTTGCTGCTGCTTGAATTGTCATTGAAGATTGTTTGAAAAAGTTTGCTACCGTCGTGTTCCTGAGGAATTTCCTGTTCATCTTCCGTTCGCGTTCCCTTCCGTAGTTGCTTGAGGTTGAGTTGTCGATTGATTGAAATAGTTTGCTATCCGATATCCGATTTTTCATATTTGGATTACGGTGTGATTTAGGTACGCTGAAAATAATTATTGTTTATTATTACTGGATACTATTATTAGTTACTAATCATGTTGTTAATTAGTAAGCGGTAAAGTAAATATTAATTATCAATTAAAAAGTAGAATTATTGGACAATTTCTAGTTTCACTGCCAGATTTGAGGGAAGATTTGAGGGAAGATTTGTGGGAAGAGGGAAGATTTGAAGGAAGATTTTGGGAAGAGAGAAGATTTGAGGGATACGAGGGAAGAGGGATGCACATAAACCAAAGGGTCAGCCAGGTCAATCTATCAAAATTGTTCAAAACCGTCAATATACCTAAATGTAATCACTATCAACCATAAAGTTACCAATGAGATTTATTTCTTTTGTCAGGTTATGTTAGGATTGGGGGTGTAGTAGTGGGGGTTTCGATAATTCTGCTCTTTCTATTTTTTTAATTCCTAATTCCTATTAGAAAAAGCAGAATTATAGTTTACTTAGTGGGGGCTTCGCCCCCACACCCCCAATCCTAACATAACCTGACAAAAGAACTAAATCTCATTGGTAATTTTATGGTTGATAGTTATTACATTTAGGTATATTGAAGGTTTTGGACAATTTTGATAGATTGACCTGGCTGACCTAATGACCCTTTTGTTTATTTCCTCTTCCCACCTCTCTCTTCCCTCATATCTTCCCTCAAATCTTCCCTCAAATCTTCCCTCAAATCTTCATCTTCCTACAAATCTTCCCTCAAAACTGGCAGCGAAACTAGAAATTGTCCGAGTTATTCATTTGTTGTCCGTAATTGTAAGTTGGTTCTGCATGGATATGGATCAGAATTTTTATTGCTACTTGATGGTCTCTAGTCTCTGTATCTGCTTGCTGCGGGTGAGCCGACAGTGGGATGGTCCATGAAGATTGCTACATGATATGATTAATAATAAACTTGTGTTAACTGTAATGAATTTTGCAGTTTCGTTATTGTATTGAAATCTTACTATGGCTGGGAGAGATATACCACCTCCAGGAGGTCATGGACCAGAGCGAGGAATACCGGGGGGTTTTGGACGAACGTTATCCCTTCCTCCAGTCGGTAGATCATCATCTTTACCAATACCAATTGGTCAACTGTCTACAGAAGAGCAACAAATGGCTTCATTGGTATTATACATTATAAGCAACATACTATTCAAGATGAACTTCTTGCCTTTTCCATATCACTTACTCTTTGACAGTACACCATTTCAGTAATGTAGCGATGACCGAGGATAAAACTTGTGTCAAGTTTGTATTGTCCACACTTATCCAGTCATGTTTC